>CAUOFW020004502.1:1402252-1444511 GCA_963454935.2 Ilex paraguariensis
AAGGGTTCCTTCTATGATACGGATGACTCCTACATAGAAAGACCCAGTGGTTCAAGGCAAGCACCCCGACTAGCTCTTCATGACATCTTTTCAATCTCCAACATTATTGCACTTTATTCAAAGACTGGACCATTAATACCATGGTTGGATGCCTTGTAGAAACACTTGTTTGTAGACGGGTTAAGTCTCGGCACAAACAATTCTTGTAAACTTCTAGAAAGGCATCGGAATCATGTGCTTAATCCTTACAGTCCATCTTTATCCTCCGATTAACTTGTTGTTGACACGGGAGTTAATTGAGTCATAAAGCACAAACATAATAAACCAGATAATCAATTACATGTTCTAATCCTCAAGCTAAAGGGTGGCTATTACATTTTGAGAATCTTATATTTTGTCTAGAAAACTCTTGGTAAGAATTTGATATTCTATTCAGGAAATCCCACAACTTCAAATCGTCAAGATTTTCAGTTACTTGGTCTCTATCACTGCTTACTTCTAAACACTAACCATAGTTCCATGTGGATTCGACTTCGGACTTCACCAAATTCTTACCACAACTTGACCGCCTGCACTTGGGTGTACACATTTCGGATCAAGTCACCAATTAAGGAAATTTTTACTGTGAGCAATCTTTGCCATAATAGAGGTACCATGGTATGTAGATATAGCTAACTATTTGGCTACAGGTACCTTTCCTTTTTATTATCCTTGACCGATAAATAGAAATTCTTAAGAGGGGTATGCAATTTTTTTGGCAAGATCCCTACGCATTCAAATATTGTAAGGATTAGATAATCAGGTGTTGTGTACCCAATCATGAAATGGGTTAGTTTATTTCTTTTTGTCATTCTACAGCTTGTGGTGACAATTTTTCTTCAAAGAAAACTATTGCAAAAATTTTGCAATGTGGATTTTATTGACCCACTCTTTTTAAGAATGTACATGCTTTTTTTTCTAAATTGTGATCGATGTAAAAGGTTGAAAAATATTTCAAAAAGAAACATGATGTCTTTACACCTTATTTTGTTTATCGAAATTTTTTATTATTACGGCATCGATTATATTGGGCCATTCTCTCCCTCCTTTGGACATCTATACATTTTTGTTGCTGTTGATTATGTTTTTAAATGGGTTGAGGCAATTCCTTGTCGAAATAATGATCACCACACTATGATCAAATTTTTAAAAGAAAATATTTTATCTAGATTTGTAATTACTCGAGCTATTATAAGTGATGGGGTGCATATTTTTGTAATAAATTTTTTAAAAATTTAATGAAGAAATATTTGATTTTGCACAAAGTATCTAGCTCTTATCATCCTTAGACAAGTGGATAAACTGAATTAGTTAATAGGGAGATAAAGTATATTTTGAAAAAAACAGTTAATCCAGATCGCAAAGATTGGTCCTTGAGGCTAACTAATGCGTTAAGGGCTAACTGCACTATGCTTGTTATTTTCCATTGTAAATTCCTATCCTCTCAACATCTTCCCTCAATGTGTATGTATGATGTGTGTAAAAGGGGGTGTCACTCTCCTTTGGGATGATATCAAAAGAAAGGTAAAGGGAATGGTGAAAATGAAATGTGCAAGTGAGCAAAAATGCTTCCCAAGCTCAAGAAGACTTTTGCGTGTTGTGTTTTACTTGGAGGTATTCCAAGGTCGTTTCCTCGAGGAAGGTTGTGGATCGTTTGAAAGTTATTTTTGTGAAAAGAAAGTGTAAAATCTTTTATAGTTGAAGTTTGGTTTTGTGAGTTGTATTGTGATGAAAATGAGTTGGAAAGCAAGTGTTGGTCAATCCGAAGGGTTCACTCCAATGGGAATACCGAGTCAACTCGAAACCTTCCTCCAATGGTGCATAAGTGAACGATTGATTCGTGGGAAGTGAGGGACATAATGGAAATGAGGATCCAAGCATAACCTGTGACAATGCCTACGGGATATCAAGGATTCACACTCCCGTCCACACTCAACCTAGTCAAATCGAACCACCGTACACCGAGGGGAGGAGAGAAGGATGAGTTGAGATGGTATACCCAAGCAGAGGTCTCCCTTGGATTAACCAACTTAAAGATTTAGCTACTCATGATTAAAGGAAAACCAACAATGTAGTGAGAATGCATTACATGGAAATGAAAATGCTTGGTGCAGTAAATGCCAGAAGCATAAACTAAATGAGAATGTATTTAATACCCATTTACAGCTAAGAAATTTAAGAACATAGAAGCTTTAATGGTAGAAAAATTAATGGAAGACTAGACTTGAAAACACTTAGAGATTAATGACATTCAAAGCATTAAAGGAAGCTTGGAAGATTCTTACATGAAATTAAAAGACAATACATGGAAGAAAATGGAAAAATCTCAACTTCTCTCTCTAACACTATTCATCTTCTTCCTAGAGCTTCTCTCTCTATATTACAATGTATATCTTGCATAATAATCCTGGAGAGCTTCTTCCTTTGTCAAAAATGTCCATGGTGTGATGCCCCAGCTAGGTGATGTGATCTCCATCCATAGGCTATCAAGAACGTGGGTTTGATAGGGCTGAACAGCGTGGTACAGGCATAGCCTGCACACCCAGTCTCTCTCCTCTCTCCTCATTGATGATCAAAACTCCAAAATTCCAAGGTAGAGGACATTAGGGATGTTCATGGTGTAAGACATGTCAGGGATATGTAGGAGGATGAGTGGTGGGACCCTGAAGACAGCAGAGCCTGATATACAGAATCTGGGTTGTGTCAGCAGAGAGTACTGGTACTACGAACTCCAGTAGCATAAGGGTACCAGTATTGAGTTTCGGTACTGCGAACTCCAGTAGCATAAGGGTACCGATACTGAGTATCGATACTGTTTCTCCTATTTTTGCTGGTTCTTTGGTTTCCTCTCCTCTCTTCCATAGCTATCTTCAAGCCATCCTTCCATTAGCATTCACCTCAAATCACAAGAGAAGGCTTTAAGAAGCCCCACTTATCACCTTTTTTCTGCAAACACCACAAATCTTCATTAATAGCTCAAATAGCACAAATCCACTCATTTAATTCCCAAAAGCAAGTGAAAAAAGAATGTATTAGCACATGAAATATGCAATGTTTTGTGCTAATCACACTACATATTAAACCATTTTAGGAATGTCTCCTTATCGGCTGATTTATGGTTAACCATATCACTTACCTGTAAAATTAGAATATCGAGCATATTGGACAATCAAAATGATGAATTTTGATATAGACAAAGAAAGTGCATCCCGCAATTTTCAGATTAGTGAATTGGAAGAATTGAGAAATGAAGCACATGAAAATGCGAAAATTACTAAAGCTAGAATGAAGATTTTTCATCCTAAAAATATAGTGCAAAAATTTTTTTTACCATCTCAAAAAGTCATGTTATACAATTCAAGGCTCCGCCTATTTTCTAGNATAAAAATATAGTGCAAAAAAATTTTTTACCATCTCAAAAAGTCATGTTATACAATTCAAGGCTCCGCCTATTTTCTAGCAAGTTAAGGTCTAGGTGGATAGGTTTATATATTGTTAAACAAGTTTTTTAACATGGGGTAGTTGAAATTGAAAATTCATTAAGTGGGAATGTTTTTAAAGCCTTAACCCATATTATAATGGATTTGTTTAAAATGTGGACTCTATTTAGCTAATGGAACTAGATTATGTGCCCTGAGAGTTATTATGTGTATTTGTGACGCCCCTAAAACTGGGGGGTCCCGTTGACAATCCGTCAACCCGCGAAAATGCCCGTGAGTACCGCTTGCTCCGACATCACGCTAATATTATTCCCTTTTTATCGGAACTTTTCATTACACGAAACACCCATGTTCCATTAATCATTTAATGCTATCGATGTTCAATATACCTCAATATATCTCATTTAAGGTCAATTTATATCATTGGAACTAAAGGTTGCATAGCCCAAGGCCTTGGAAGAAAAATAAAAAAAAAACTTTAAAATCTGCCAAAAACGTACTGGTACGAATTGCTCACTGGACCACACTGTATCGATACGCTGAGTCCATTTTATCCCTGTTTCATCAGTTTTCGATTTCCAATCCAATCAAAACCTTTCCAAATTCATCCCAAACATGTATAAAGATAATTTTTACATTATACATGACTCACACAAGTCTATTACACCCCATTCCATACAATTTACATGTCAAAATAGAATTAAACCAAAAGTTTTACACAAAATTTGTTTTCAAAAGCCACAAACCGGATTTTCTTCACTTTCAAGGCCCCGAATGTGTGTCATCCACCGGAATATGCCCCGTACCTGAAATGTGTTCCCATATAGGGTAAGCCAATGCCTAGTAAAATATTTCTTACAGAGGCTACTCCCCACCTAAGTGCATATGAATATATACATGCAACAACACACAACTAATATCCATTCCAATGCAAGAATATGCAATTCATGTTAGAATCTATCATGTCATGCCATGAATGAGATGAGATGAGACTCATGCACAGCAACCCGAGCCCTCATCGGCTCTTACCACACTATGCAGTGCAAGTGTAAAACCCTTGTCATTGATGAAATACATCCAATGATCATCTTTGAAACAAAACTCATATGTTCATAAAAACCAATTCATTTTTGGATGTTTCCCATCAAATGAATTAATTATCTAACCAAAATCATGTGTTTTTATTTGGGTAGTGTACTTTTGGTGTTGCACCGCCGACTCCACACACCGATACACTTTTTGGACTTGCACCATCGGAAGTGTATAAACCAATAGCCGGGCCTTGCACCCGAGGGAGGATCTATCCCTTCTTGCAATACCCGACACAAGTTTTCCATGTATGCAACCATGCAACTCAGTAGGATATTCAACCCCACTTTTTCGAGCGCACTCATCAAACACCAAGCATGGTGATTGATTTAACCATGCACTCACACCTATAAATGCGATGTGTTCTCAATGCATATGCAATGTAATGAATCATTGCACTATCAACATCTTGTTCAATGAAATGAATGCCAATGAGCCAATTTAACCACATATCATGTCTCATATGTAATGAATGTCATATGAACAAATTAAACCACACATATCAACATGAGTCATGACAATTTATATCAATGCATATAATTACCACTATTTATCACAATGTTAATATATCAACATTTGTATCAATTAATTCCCAAGTATGCTACCACATAATCCATGTCAATATCACACTTAAATCACAAGGCACATTATAAACACATAGCATACCCACATAAACCCAATTTTCAAGAGTTTGCATAAACACATCCACATACCAAAATCAAGCTTCAAGGGATTTCACAAATGAATCCCCCATGCCAAACCCAACTAGGAATTAGTATAGGCCAATTCCGTACCCATTTCCTCATTTCAATAGCCCTAGTCAATTGACCTAGGTCATTATACACCCTTACCCATTCCATAGGACAACTTAGGTAAGAAATAAACCAAAGTAGGAGAAACCCTACCTCTTGGAGCGTGAGATGAAAGGTAGAAAGCTTATAAGCCCTTTCTAGCCCCAAAACCCTTGATTCCACAAAATTTCCTCCTTCGATCTTCAGTGAAATCCTTCATTCTTGGTACATAAACGTTACCCTCATCGCATAGACCAACTTTAGTTCTTGGTCCAAACAATTCCGATCGACGGAACTTCTTAGACCGGAAGAAGAAGTCTTGAAAAATAATTTTGCTCTCTTCTCTCTTTTCTCTCTTCAACATCTTAGCTTAGCCGGCCAATGGGTGAGAAAAATATCTTATTTTTCAGATATTAAACCCTATTTATACTTTTTAATTGCGCGGTCCACATTGTCCCGCACATTTATCACTTACGGGTCCGTTTTTAACCCGAAACGACTTAATTAAATTTCGCTTTCAATTCAAATTAATTTTATTTGAAATTTCATCCAATTATAAGGAATTTTTATAATTTTCATTTTTGGGGACCTTTGAAAGTTCATTCGTCACCTAATTGTCTCGAAAAATATGTAAAATCTGACTATCTCGAAATTTGACAAAAATTGACGTGATAACTCAATTTCACGATACGAATCCAACGGTGAAGTCTGTTGTTTCTTCCGAGCTCTTTAGAAATTTATATTTTAAACCTGCATAATAGTGACAAATTATTATTTTGCCCTTTTTTGAAAAATTTTAAATTTACCCAGGTTTTACAATCTTCCCCCCTTAAAAGAATTTTGTCCCCAAAATTCACACACACATGCACATACAACTACATGCATATGTAGCAGTCATATAGTGAAAAATGAGTACAATACTATAATATAATAATGTACCTCCATCCTTGAATAGGAAAGGATAACTGGTACCTATGGTATCATCACGCTCCCATGTTGCCTCTTCCACTCCCCGGTGCTGCCATAACAACTTCACTAGTCTCACGGTCTTGCCTCACAAAACCTGATCCCAGCTATCCATGATGCGTACCGGTCCCTCCTCAAAGGTCCCATCAGCATCAACCACAAGCTCTCCGCAATCCACCAAATGAGTCAGATTCGGGGTGTATTTTCGAAGCATAGAGACATGGAATACCTCATGAACACCTGATAGATTTGGCGATAACGCTAACTGGTAAGCAACTGCACCAACCCTCTCAAGTACCTCGAAGGGCCTGATATACCTTGGCGACAGCTTTTCCCACTTACCAAACCTGACCACTCCTCTCTTAGGTATCACCTTCAAGAAAACATGATCACCCACCTCAAACTCTAGAGGTCACCGTCATCTATCAGCGTAGCTCTTCTGCCGGCTCTGAGCCGTGAGAAGATGCTTCTGAATCAAATCCACCTTCTCAGAGGTGTCTCTAATCAAATTCAGACCCATAGAAGGTCTCTCTCATACCTTCATCTAACAAACCGAAGATCGACACAGCCTCCCATATAATGTCTCATAGGGTGTCATCTATATACTCGTCTGGTAACTATTGTTGTAGGCGAACTCTACCAAGGGTAGGTGATCTTTTCAGCTACCCTTGAGATCTAGGACACATGCCTGCAGCATGTCCTCTAACATCTGGATAGTCTTCTCAGACTGACCTTCCATCTGGGGATGAAAAGCAGTGCTCATCATCAACTGTGTCCCTATAGCTCGCTGAAAACTCTCCCAAAAATGAGCTATGAACTTGGGATCCCGATCCGATACTATAAATACGGGCACCCCATGCAACCAAACAATCTCTCGTATATACAACCTGTAGAATTTCTCTAAGGCGAAGGTCATCCGCACAACTAAAAAGTGTGCCAACTTCGTAAGCCGGTCCACAATCACTCACACCGTGTCATGTCCCAACGATATCTGTGGCAAGTGGGTTACAAAATCCATCATGACATGCTCCCACTTCCACTCGGCCACCTCCAAGGGCTGGAGTAACCCTGCTGGCCTCTAATGTTCAACCTTAATCTGCTGACATGTGAGACATCGTCTGACAAAGTCTCCAACGTCTCTCTTCATCTCGCTCCAATAATACTGGCGACGAAGATCATGGTACATCTTCGTGCCACCTAGATGTACAGTAAATCAGAAATAATGAAACTCTCTGAGAATCTCCTCTTTGAGTTCCATAGACTGGGGAACCATAATCCTTCCCCTAAATCGAAGACTACCATCCGAATGAAGGGCCCAACCCTCATCACCTGTACCTGACTATACTCGGTCCCTGATGGATGATAATTCTGCATCTTGTCCTTGGAATTCAATCACTCTGCTCAGTAGGGAAGGTGTAGCCACTAAACTTTCCAAAGTACCTTGAGTCCAATCTCTATAGTGTAGCCCGAACTATCCCACAATCTCGAGCATTTGCCACTCTCGGGAAGCCACACTAGCCAAGACTCCCTATGACTTCCTACTGAGTGCATCAGCTACCACATTTGTCTTACCAGGATGGTAATGCAAAGTGAAGTCATAGTGCTCCAGAAACTCCATCCACCTGTGTTGCCTCATATTGAGGTCCCGTTATGTAAAGATGTACTTCAGACTTTTGTGGTCCAAAAATACCTCAAACTACTCACCGTATAAATAGTGGCGCCAAGCCTACAAGGCAAAGACAATGGCCGCCAACTCCATGCCATGTGTAGGATAATTCTGCTCGTGGTTCTTCAACTGCCGAGAACCATAAGCCACCACCCTCTTGGACTGCAACAATACACAACCGAGTCCGTCCTTTGAGGCATCACAATACATTGTGTACCTTTGTCCCCTTTCCAGAACTATTAGAATAGGAGCTGATGTAAACCTTCTCTTTAATTCCTAGAATGCCTTCTCGCAAGCATTATTCCACTCAAACTTGACCTCCTTCTGGGTCAACTTGGTCATAGGTGCAGCTAATCGAGATAAGTCCTCAATGAACCTCCTATAGTATCCCGCCAATCCCAAGAAACTGCATATCTCGAAGACTAACTTTGGTCTCCTCCAATTCATAACTGTTTCCACCTTTTCCAGGTCCACGGATACGCCCGAAGCCGACACTACAAGTCCCAAAAATTTCACCTCAGTAAGCCAAAATTCACATTTGCTGAACTTGGCATACAACCGATGATCTCTCAACATCTGGAGAACGATCCTCAAGTGACCCTCGTGCTCCTCCTTAGACTTGGAGTAGATCAAGATGTCGTCAACAAAGACTACAACAAACTTATCCAGGTAAGGCTGAAACACCCTATGCATGAGATCCATGAATATCGTTAGAGCATTCATCAATCCGAATGGCATTACTATGAACTCGAAATGCCCATACTGCGTCCTAAACGCTGTCTTAGGGATATCTGTCTCCCTAACCCTCAACTGATGGTAACCGGTGTGGAGATCTATCTTGGAGTAGACTTGCGCTCCTCTCAATTGATCAAACAAGTCATCAATCCTCGGCAAAGGGTATTTATTCTTGATACTAACCCATTCAACTGCCGATAATCTATGCATAGTCAAAGGGTTTTGTCTTTCTTCTTGGCAAACAACATCGGAGCACCCCTAGGTGAAGTGCTCAGTCTAATGAAGCCCTTGTCCAATAATTCTTGCAACTGGACCTTAAGTTCTTGCAACTCAACTGGTGTCATCCTATGTGGAGTCATAGAGATGGGAGATGTACTCGGATGCAACTCAATGGTAAAGTCTACATCCCTATGTAGAGGCAATCCTGGTAGTTCATCTGAAAAAATATCCTCATACTCACATACCACCCGAGGTAGATCTAACTCATGTCTTGCCTCGTCCTCCAGGGTAAGGCTTGTAAGCCAACCCATCAACAATCCGTGTCATCTAGAGTAATACACAGCTTGGGATAAAGCATCATATTTTTTCCCCTGCAACTTAAAACAGACACCATCAGGTGTGTAAGTAGTGACCCTCTTCCTATCACAATCAATGATGACCCGATGTGCCACCAACCAATCCATCCTAAGGATCACATCAAACTCCGACATGTCCATAACCCTAAGGTTTATGGTGAGTAGAATCCCCGAGATCTCTAACTCACAATCCTAACTTATCTGACCAACTCTCACCCTAGCTCATGAGGGAAAACTCACATGCAGTGGCTTTTCTAAAGTCTTAACCTCTAAGCCTAAGTCTTTCACTCATGATGCAGTAATAAATGAATACGATGCACCTAAATCAAATAACGCTCTAGCCCATAAGCGAGAGAGTAGGAATGTATCGTGTATCACTGACGAATCTGCCAGCTCAGTCTATGGCACCATGGTGTAGACACGCCCCTGGGTTCCCAAAGTCCCAGCTTGTGAGCCCTGACCTCAACCTCGACCTTGACCCATGCCCTTGCCCATCTGGCCTAATTGCAGAGTTCTCGCACGAGAAGTAGTAGGGGCCTGAGTAACACCCTGGAACTGATACTGGTTCCCCTGGCCCATGGTGGGGTAGGGAGGAATGTACTGTGTCTGTGGTTGCCCCACCGAAGTCTGGGACTAAGATGACCCGTAACCCTAGGATCCCTGCCTCTGAGGGCAATCCTGTTTCATGTGACCCAGTTGGTGGCAATGAAAACATGCCCATGAGCCTGCCTGACTGGAAGTCCTGAAGTGTCTCCCGTCTTGGGAGGATTGACCCTGGCCTTGGCCTTGATAGCCACGGCCCTGTCCCTGGAAACCTTGAGGAGTAGAAGTCCTCTACTTCTTCCCCGAGCTAGAAGAAGATGATTAACCCTCCTTCTTCTTGTCTTTAACACCCGCTTCCTGGATGTTCTGTGCATCTTTTACCTTTCTCTCAATGGTCATAGCTGTCATGACCATCAAGTCCAAGTCTTGCAGAAGAAGACCCACAATTTTGCCTCGGATGGACAACTTCAACCCATCCTCAAACTTTCTCACCTTGGCCATATCTATAGCCACATAATCATCGGTGAAACGTGCTAATTCTATGAACTTAGCCACGTATTCCATCACCGACATTGTTCCTTGTCTCAAGTCTAAAAACTCCCAAGTCTTTGCATGTATGGCGACCGCTGGGAAATACTTGCCTATGAAGAGTTCCTTGAACTCTACCCATGTCATCGCTCCCAAGTCCTTGGAGTTCTTCACCCAATCCCACCATACTTGGGATTCTCCCTCTAGTTGGAATGTAGCTAGGGTTATCTTTGTGGCATTAGAGGTGATCTTCATAGCCCTCAAGATCTTGTCCACTTGTCAGAACCAATGGTGAGCCACCATAGGATCCACCCCTCCCATAAAGATTGGAGGCTGATGTGCCTTGAACTTCTGGAGGTTACTTGAGCCTCCTTGTCCCCCACTTGCACCAGTTTGTGCAATAGTGGCTGCCATGGCACTAGCATGTGCTATGGTAGCATCCGTCTTACCAATAGCCTCCACTAAGATTTGTTGCTCAAAAGCTGGTGGTGATTGGTTATTGTTCCACCCACCGCCTCAGCTTCCTCTTCCTCGATTTTCCATCTACACACATGTCAAATAGTAGTAGAACATTTACATAACATCCCAAGGTAGGGATCAAACTTGAAACATTGAGATTTATCTCCTTGTTTCCCTATTAGAGTCTGTGCCACCTACTAGTAAATATGTATACCTTGAACTATCCCGTTCATTTCCTTTTCGACTCCCAAGATTATGTTTTCTAACCCTAGTGTCCCTTTCCATTTATATTTTACCATGTATATCATTCACATAATCACATAGCACGTAATCATGTAACAAAATGTAAGCACATAAGATGAAATTTGCAATGTATGCAATGGTCTAAACTCAATGCCCATCAAGCCCTAGGTAATTCGTATACCCTGGCTCTAATACCAAGCTGTGACGCCCCTAAAACTAGGGGACCCATTGAAAACCCCTCAACCCGCGAAAATGCCCGTAAGTGTCGCTTGATCCGACATCACGCTAATATTATTCCCTTTTTACCAAAATTTTTCATTACATGAAACACCCATGTTCCATTAACCATTTAATGTTATCGATGTTCAATATACCTCAATATATCTCATTTAAGGTCTATATTATATCATTGGAACTAAAGGTTGCATAGCCTAAGGCCTTGGAAGAAAAAAAAACCTTAAAATCTGCCAAAACATACCGATACACGTACCAGTATGGGTTACTCACTGGACCTTACCGTACCGGTATGTTGAACTCTCTGGACCTCGCCGTACTGGTACACGTACTAGTATGCTAAGTCCATTTTTTCCTGTTTCATCAATTTTCAATTTCCAATCCAATCAAAACCTTTCCAAATTCTTCCCAAACATGTATACAGATATTTTCCACATTATACATGATTCACACAAGTCTATTATAACCCATTCCATACAATTTACATGTCAAAATGGAATTCAACCAAAATTTTTACACAAAACTTGTTTTCAAAAGCCACAAACCGGTTTTTCTTCACTCTTGAGGCCCCGAATGTGTGTCATCCACCAGAATATGTCTCGTAACTAAAATGTGTTCCCATATAGGGTGAGTCAACGCCCAGTACAATATTTTATACTAAGGCTACTCCCACCTAAGTGCATATGAATGTATACATGCAACAACACACAACCAATATCCATTCCAATGCAAAAATATGCAATTCATGTTAGAATCTATCATGTCGTGCCATGAACGAGATGAGACTCACTCATGCACATCAACCCGAGCCCTCACTGACTCTTACCACACTATGCAGTGCAAGTGTAAAACCCATGTCATTGATGAAATACATCCAATGATCATCTTTGAAACAAAACTCATATGTTCATAAAAATTAATTCATTTATGGACGTTTCCCATCAAATGAATCATTTATCTAACCAAAACCATGTGTCTTTATTTGGGTAGTGGACTTTTGGTGTTGTACCGCCGGCTCTACACACCAATACACTTTTTTGGACTTGCACCATCAAAAGTGTATAAACCAATAGTCGGGCCTTGCACCCGAGAGGGGATCTATCCCTTCTTCCTATACCCGACATAAGTTTTTCATGTATGCAACTGTGCGACTCAGTAGGATATTCAACCCCACTTTTCTGAGCCCACTCATCAAACACCAAGCATGGTGATTGATTTAACCATGCACTCACTCCCATGAAATG
This sequence comes from Ilex paraguariensis, assembly GCA_963454935.2. Classification (NCBI taxonomy): domain Eukaryota; kingdom Viridiplantae; phylum Streptophyta; class Magnoliopsida; order Aquifoliales; family Aquifoliaceae; genus Ilex; species Ilex paraguariensis. Next base: position 1,414,805 of record CAUOFW020004502.1, read on the forward strand.
CGATGTGTTCTTCATGCATATGCAATGTAATGAACCATTGTACTACCAACATCATGCTCAATGCAATGAATGCCAATGAGCCAATTTAACCACATATCATGTCTCATATGTAATGAATGTCATATGAACAAATTAAACCACACATCTCAACATGTGTCATGGCAATTTATATCAATGCATATAATTACCACTATTTATCACAATGTCAATATATCAACATTTGTATCAATTAATTTCCAACTATGCTACCACATAATCTATGTCAATAACACACTTAAATCACAAGGCACATTATAAACACATAGCATACCCACATAAACCCAATTTTCAAGAGTTTACATAAACACATCCACATATCAAAATCAAGTTTCAAGGGATTTCACAAATGAATTCCCAATGCCAAACCCAACTAGGAATTAGTCTAGGCCAATTCCGTACCCATTTTCTCATTTCAATAGCCATAGTCAATTGACCTAGGTCGTTATACACCCTTACCCATTCCATAGGACAACTTAGGTAAGAAATAAACCAAATTAGGAGAAACCCTACCTCTTGTAGCGTGAGATGAAAATTAGAAAGCTTATAGGCCCTTTCTAGCCCCAAAACCCTTAATTCCACAAAATCTCCTCCTTGGATCTTCAGTGAAATCCTTCATTCTTGGTACATTGACGTAGCCCACGTCACGTAAACCAACTTTAGTTCTTGGTCCAAGTAATTCCGACCGACAGAACTTCTTAAATCGGAAGAAGAAGTCTTGAAAAATAATTTTTCTCTCTTCTCTCTTTTCTCTCTTCAACATCTGAGCTTAGTTGGCCAATGGGTGAGCAAAATATCTAATTTTTTCAAAAATTAAACCCTATTTATACTTTTTAATTGTGCAGTCCACATTGTCCTGGACGTTTATCACTTTCAGGTCCGTTTTTAACCTGAAACGACTTAATTAATTTTTTTTTCAGTTCAAACTAATTTTATTTGAACTTTCATCCAATTATAAGAAAATTTTATAATTTTTATTTTTGGGGACCTTTGAAAGTTCATTCATCACCTAATTGTCTTGAAAAAATTCGACTATCTTAGAATTCGACGAAAATTGACGTGGTAACTCAATTTCGCGATACGAATCCAATGTTGAAGTTTGTTGTTCCTTCCAAGCTCTTTAGAAATATGCATTTTAAACCCACATAATAGTGGCAAATTACTATTTTTCCATTTTTCCAAAAAAGTTTAAATTTACTCGGGTTTTATAGTATTTGTTTGTAAAAAGTAGTACTAACTATTTTGTTTATTATTTTATTGATTAGGATTTTATACTATGGATTTGTTTCATTTTCTGACGTTATTAGCGATTATCTNGTGAGATGAAAATTAGAAAGCTTATAGGCCCTTTCTAGCCCCAAAACCCTTAATTCCACAAAATCTCCTCCTTGGATCTTCAGTGAAATCCTTCATTCTTGGTACATTGACGTAGCCCACGTCACGTAAACCAACTTTAGTTCTTGGTCCAAGTAATTCCGACCGACAGAACTTCTTAAATCGGAAGAAGAAGTCTTGAAAAATAATTTTTCTCTCTTCTCTCTTTTCTCTCTTCAACATCTGAGCTTAGTTGGCCAATGGGTGAGCAAAATATCTAATTTTTTCAAAAATTAAACCCTATTTATACTTTTTAATTGTGCAGTCCACATTGTCCTGGACGTTTATCACTTTCAGGTCCGTTTTTAACCTGAAACGACTTAATTAATTTTTTTTTCAGTTCAAACTAATTTTATTTGAACTTTCATCCAATTATAAGAAAATTTTATAATTTTTATTTTTGGGGACCTTTGAAAGTTCATTCATCACCTAATTGTCTTGAAAAAATTCGACTATCTTAGAATTCGACGAAAATTGACGTGGTAACTCAATTTCGCGATACGAATCCAATGTTGAAGTTTGTTGTTCCTTCAAAGCTCTTTAGAAATATGCATTTCAAACCCACATAATAGTGGCAAATTACTATTTTGCCTTTTTTCCAAAAAAGTTTAAATTTACTCGGGTTTTATAGTATTTGTTTGTAAAAAGTANCATTTATGGACGTTTCCCATCAAATGAATCATTTATCTAACCAAAACCATGTGTCTTTATTTGGGTAGTGGACTTTTGGTGTTGTACCGCCGGCTCTACACACCAATACACTTTTTTGGACTTGCACCATCAAAAGTGTATAAACCAATAGTCGGGCCTTGCACCCGAGAGGGGATCTATCCCTTCTTCCTATACCCGACATAAGTTTTTCATGTATGCAACTGTGCGACTCAGTAGGATATTCAACCCCACTTTTCTGAGCCCACTCATCAAACACCAAGCATGGTGATTGATTTAACCATGCACTCACTCCCATGAAATGCGATGTGTTCTTCATGCATATGCAATGTAATGAACCATTGTACTACCAACATCATGCTCAATGCAATGAATGCCAATGAGCCAATTTAACCACATATCATGTCTCATATGTAATGAATGTCATATGAACAAATTAAACCACACATCTCAACATGTGTCATGGCAATTTATATCAATGCATATAATTACCACTATTTATCACAATGTCAATATATCAACATTTGTATCAATTAATTTCCAACTATGCTACCACATAATCTATGTCAATAACACACTTAAATCACAAGGCACATTATAAACACATAGCATACCCACATAAACCCAATTTTCAAGAGTTTACATAAACACATCCACATATCAAAATCAAGTTTCAAGGGATTTCACAAATGAATTCCCAATGCCAAACCCAACTAGGAATTAGTCTAGGCCAATTCCGTACCCATTTTCTCATTTCAATAGCCATAGTCAATTGACCTAGGTCGTTATACACCCTTACCCATTCCATAGGACAACTTAGGTAAGAAATAAACCAAATTAGGAGAAACCCTACCTCTTGTAGCGTGAGATGAAAATTAGAAAGCTTATAGGCCCTTTCTAGCCCCAAAACCCTTAATTCCACAAAATCTCCTCCTTGGATCTTCAGTGAAATCCTTCATTCTTGGTACATTGACGTAGCCCACGTCACGTAAACCAACTTTAGTTCTTGGTCCAAGTAATTCCGACCGACAGAACTTCTTAAATCGGAAGAAGAAGTCTTGAAAAATAATTTTTCTCTCTTCTCTCTTTTCTCTCTTCAACATCTGAGCTTAGTTGGCCAATGGGTGAGCAAAATATCTAATTTTTTCAAAAATTAAACCCTATTTATACTTTTTAATTGTGCAGTCCACATTGTCCTGGACGTTTATCACTTTCAGGTCCGTTTTTAACCTGAAACGACTTAATTAATTTTTTTTTCAGTTCAAACTAATTTTATTTGAACTTTCATCCAATTATAAGAAAATTTTATAATTTTTATTTTTGGGGACCTTTGAAAGTTCATTCATCACCTAATTGTCTTGAAAAAATTCGACTATCTTAGAATTCGACGAAAATTGACGTGGTAACTCAATTTCGCGATACGAATCCAATGTTGAAGTTTGTTGTTCCTTCCAAGCTCTTTAGAAATATGCATTTTAAACCCACATAATAGTGGCAAATTACTATTTTTCCATTTTTCCAAAAAAGTTTAAATTTACTCGGGTTTTATAGTATTTGTTTGTAAAAAGTAGTACTAACTATTTTGTTTATTATTTTATTGATTAGGATTTTATACTATGGATTTGTTTCATTTTCTGACGTTATTAGCGATTATCTTTAAATTTTGCTTTATGACATTATACATTGAGGACAATGTCATTTTAGGTTGGAGAAGGAAACAATTTGTAATCGTCTTTATGACTAGCAGANTTCTGGAATGAGACATATTATTGACCTGCCAACTCTAATTATAGATCAAATGATACTGACAGTGGAAAATAAAAAAAAATGCTCACTTCCTTTTGCTATTTTAGTATTTGAATTATGTAGACATAAGGGAGGGATTTCATATCCATCATGGCCTATTGTGGACAATCTAGCACCCCTTAACAAGATTTCTTTGAAAAAAAGCCAGGGAATCTAGGCAGAGGCACAAGAAGAGATACCACCCGAGCCACAAGTAGACCAATTTCTAGGAGGTGCAGATTTCCAGCCACCTGAAGAGCCACAGCAGCAATAGGAGGAGTTGTAGTCGTATATCCCAGTGGATGATCGGACTGATAGGCAGATTTTATTGGGTCTCAAGATAAGGATGACTTAGTTTGATTAAAGGATAACCCAGTATGAAGAAAAACAAAGAGAGATCCTAAGGTTACTTGGGAGGAGATAGTCCGCCGGAGTCTCCTGCATTTTTCTACGTTCTTTCTTGACCTTCTTAGACTCTTTTATTTACTTTCCAATTCATGCACTGTGTTTTCTTAAGTACTTTGGATGTTTTTGCAAATTTAATTTTAAGTTTAGGATGTTGGTTTAATTTTAGTTAATTCAGTTAGTTTGTGTTTATTTCATATAATTTTTCTATGTTAAGATAATTAGTTCATATTATTCACAGTGGGATTACATTGTCATTCTGTTGATTTGCAAGTATAACCCAAATCAAATCAACAGAGATTTTCATACTCTATTTATGCATTATCTTTATAATTCCATAAAAAACTTACTACTTTGAGTATGTAAAGATTTCTTATTTTGAAAACCCTTTGGAGATAACATAATCTTTTGTGAAGCTTACATACATAGTGGAAATGTGAAACCCTTGTGCAAATTTTGAACCTATCCGTCTTGGAGAGATTTTAAATGCTTACTCGTGTAAGAATTTTAGTTCAGTGCAAGATTTCTTTGAATAATCTCATTAATCTTGTTTTGATTAGCACTGATTGAATGACATGTTAGCATTCTCTGTTAAAATTCTTATGAGAATCATGCAAGTGTATGAGTTTCTGGAAAATGATCTTAGGCCATTGTGATCTTATTTTGAGCATTGATCATTTCTTTTACAAAACTATATCCCTAGTAAGCCGTGATTGAGCCTAGGTAAAATTTATATTCTTAAACCCACATGTTAATTGAGCCCATGAAAATATATTTATTCAACCCTTGCTATCTAATTTTCTTGCACCCTCTCTTAAAGAAGGCATTATAAAAGAAAAGGAGAAATATGGTTGGAAAGGAAGAAAAAGGAAAGGAAAGGAAAGAATGTCTAGGAAGGAAATGAAAAATAATGAAAGAAATTTTTGCGAAGAAAAGAACGGCCAAGTAATTATAGGCCTGAGATAGAAAATATGTAATTGGAGAGTGAAAAAAATTGATAAGAGAGATGTGTTCTACCAAAAATGGAAAAGATAGCTTTTTAATCCCTTAGATGTCGTTTCTTAAGCCCAACACCCTTAGCCATGTTATAACCCAAATAAAGTTCTTTTTGATTCCAGAAGTCATGCATATGTATTATTTTCAACTATTCATTATAAGGGAGAGTGTTGATAATGTTATTTGATGTAGTGTTAATATTCTTCCATGAGATTATGCTAATTTCAAATTTTATTCAAATAACATTCTTTTGAAATATTACATGTGCTACTACTTTGCTTTGATTTCAATATTCTTATCAAATGTAATTTTTGAGTGGTAGTCACTAAAACTTCAATGTGTTCTTTGTTGAGTGATTTTCAAGCAATGATTGACGTCAAAGCTAATTTTTGTACAACTTAGCAAAGGGTTGTGACATTTCTTAAGTGTTTTGAGATAAAATAAATCCACACACACAAGTTTTTCTGAAAATATACTGAATAGTGTTACAAATGGTGTGTGTTACTCTTACAGTAATAAGGAAGGGGGAGTATTCTAGCATAAAGATGGAATGATGATTTAATTTTATATGTGAAAAATATAAATTATTTTATCTTAACTATTGAAGTTTATAAGTACCTTCACTGGAAACCTGCACGAGACAAAACTCGTCCATTAGAGATCACCTAGGGGTTAAACGCTTGTTGCATAGGCTAAATGCAATAGTAAAATCTATGAATGTGATCGTATATATTTATTTTTTTGTAATACTAGGGACAAGTAATGTTTGGTTGGGGGTGTGATTAACCCTAAAAATTGTGTAAATGAATTAGGGCTTAGGGTTAAATATGTGCGCAATTGATTTAAAATGCTTAATTGAGATTATATTATGATTAATATTTGAATTATATATTTTGTAGGGTTTCATGTGTAATTAAGGAAATTTGGAGGGTTAAAGCATGAAAGAAGAACAAAGGAGAGAGGCAAAAAGAAATTCAGCAAGAAGCTCACCATCCGGATGGTGAAACCACCATCCCAATGGCAACCAAAGTCAAAAAAAGTCAACAAAGGAGGCTGCAAGGCAAAATCCAGAGTATAAGCACTATCCGAACGGTGGTGGTGGCGTTCGGATGGTGGCCCTAACTGCCTCACCTTCTCTTTTTCTCCCATTGGTCCATTGATGAAACATTCATCTCCTATTGGTCCTTGTGGGTGTCTGCCGCCTTGACCCTTAATCAGAACCTCTAAATAGGCATGCTTGGGTTCATTTTGAGGAGGGATCAACCACCTTTTGAAAAAACCAAAGTGTTAGAGAAAAACACCCTACCCTAAACACTCCTAGCCAAAAAACTCTCCTCTTCACATTTCGTTTACTCCCTTTTTACTTCAAGGGGTGAACCTCTCTCACTTTTTTGCCCTAGTCAATAATAAAGGTGAGGGTGTATTAACTATTCCTCGGCAAAGAACTCTTTGTGTTTGTTTTGTATTTGCGTTATATTGTAATGGGATTGTCTTACCCTCCTTGCTTGTCCATAGCAATGCAGAGTGAGTGATTCGTCTATACTCTTTAGGAAAGGGAGAAGACATGTGTAATATTGTTTAAGTAATAGAAATACAAATGTTTTATCTATGCCTTAATGTTTACACCTCCCTTAAATGATAGATGGTTTTCATTTATGTTTGGTATCGTATTATAATATGCTCAAGGTTACTAGTACTGAGCTAGACTTATTACTATATATCATTTCATCTATGCATTATTATGTACTTCATGTGTGATTCAATGATGTACATAGTTAAGATTTATGTAATAGTCGTGAGATTGGTTATAGACAGGTTAAGTCTTGTCATAGCCAATGCTTTTGATTCACTCCATAAATCAGAACCTTGTCTTCATTGAATAATAGACCAGTTGATCAATTGGCTATAGTAAACCTTTTAAATGGTTCACCTTTGGGTTTACTAGAGTTATTTGGTTATTGCAAGGTGCATAAACCTTCCGGCTAACTTAATAGTTATTGTGATATGGTTCAATATATACATCAGACCTACCGGTTAACTTTCTGTTGACATAGGAGTTAATTGTTGTAAGGTGGTATTTTCTTAATCTCAAGCAATAGAATGCATGTTGGATCCCTGAACTAAAGAGTAGGGTTTTTTATTGTTGTAATCAAAGTTGGTTTTAAGTGTTTATTTATCAGTTCTTAAGCTCACACCACAAGTTGTAGTAATGCACACTACACACAAGCCAATTTCACCATTTTCTATTTTACGTTCCAATAGATAACTCCCTATGAATTCAACCTTAGACTTCACCAAGTAATATTACAACTTGACCACTTATACTTTGATGTATGATTAAGATCTAGTTAAAGCTCCCTATCAGGTCTTTGAACATCCCATTGACCAACCTTTGGTAGGTTGCTCCTGTATTTTTCAGACCAAAGGGCATCACTTTGTAGCAATAGATTCCATCTTTTGTGATGAAAGAAATATTTTCTTGATCTGGTTTGTGCATCATGATTTGATTGTAACTAGAGAAAGCATCCTTGAATTTGAGTATCTCATATATTGTTGTCGCATCGACAAGAACATCGATTCTGGGCCATGGAAGCAAGTCATTTGGACATGCCTTGTTCAAGTCTATGAAGTCCACACATATGCGCCATTTTCCACTAGTTTTCTTAAATAGAACTACATTAGCGAGTCATTTTGGATACTGAACTTCCCTTACTGAACTAGTTTTGAGGGATCTTGATTACCTCATCCCCAATTGCCTTATTCTATTCTAGAACAAAATTATGGTGCTTATGTCGCATAGGATTGGAGGTGGTATTGACATTCAACCTGTGCTCCATAACTGGTGGGTCAATTCCCTACATATTTGAGTGTTTCCAAAGACATCTCTGTTGGAGCACATGAATTCCACGAGCAAATACTTCAAAAAAATTTGGAGCATCTTCCCCCATGATTAACCTTAATTAGTAAATAAATACTAGTTAATAAAGTAGAATTATTGTGATAAAATAACTAAAAACTAGTACTTAAAGATAAGTAGGGTTTGTGCATAATTAGGGTTTTAAGCGTGTTATGTTTAAAAAGTTTCAAGTTTAATGCAGAATTACCACACAATGCAATGAGCAATGTATAAAAGCATAAAAAAACAAAATCCAAAGTGAAATTTCAACAAAAGAGGAGTCAGCATACAAAGCAAGTGGGAAATTTCAACAAAGCTACACCGTCTAGACGGTGGAGGGGTGCCCGGACGGTCCCCTTTGGAGGCTCATCATCATCTTTCCACCTCATGCTATCCTGGTTACTATATGTATGCATGCCTTGATGCATTTAGAAGGAGGCCGGAACCAACAGAGCTCCAGAGAGAAACCCAATAGAAGAGAGAAAAAAGAGAAAAGAGAAAAAGAACAGTTGCAAAATGATCCGGTCCATGATGCACTTCAGTCTAAACTCTGTACTTTTACATTCCTGTTGTATCTTTCTATTCGGATAGTTGAATTGCCGTCACCTTTTTGTCATAATTGATAATAAAGGTGATTGTGTTTCAGTTGTTCTTTGTGAAAGACGTTTTAAGGTTTATATTTTAATTTCCATTGTAATGAAAACTGGCCAAACTCCTTGCTTGTCTATAGCAATGGGGCGTGAGTAATTATTTATATCCTCCAGCGAGAGGTAAACATATGTATAATACTGGTTAAATTCTGGAAATGTTGATGCTTTATATATTTATATATTTATGTACTATGCTTCATGCATGATACAGTGATGTACGTATTTTCGGTGTTGTGCCTGGAAGTATGTCATCAATGCATCATCAACCTACCGATAAAACAACCACGGCATTTCTATCGGTATGGTTTTTCCTCCATCGGAACACTGAGGATGTTAACTAATGCATGGTACAAAACCTAAATGATCCTCATGAATGACTTGTCCTTCTGGGTTATTAGGGTTTAACTTATATGTATGTGTGTGTATATATATATATATATATATATATATATAACTATCAGATGAATGACCTAAGTGATCCTCATGAATGTCTTATTCTTCTGGATTACTCAGATCATTTAACTAGTATAAAGGATAATATTGTCAGTATAACAACCACGACATTCCTATCGGTATGGTTTATCCTCTATCGGAGTGCTGATGATGTTTAACTGATATATATATATATCACAGATAGAGTCAAATGAATAATTCAAGTATTCCTCATTAATGGCTTGTCCTTCTAGTTTTCTTGGATTAGTCAATTGATACATCTACCACCAGCTAACCTAAGAAGTTACTGTGTTATAACTGCTACCACTAGTTGACCTAAGAAGTGGCTATGTTATGGTTTATTATGTATGCACCTACTATTATGAAGAAAAATGAATAATTCAAGTATTTCTCATGAATGACTTGTTCTTCTAGTTTGCTTGGATTAATCAATTGTCATGGATACCACCAGCTAACCTAAGAAGTTGCCGTGTGATGGTTTATATACATCAGACCTACCAATTGACTTGCCAGTAACATGGAAGTTGATTGTTGTAAGGTAGCATTTCCAGTATTTAACCAATATAACACATATGGGATCCTTGAACTAAAGGATACTTTTTATTATTGTCTTACTCTATCTGCACATAAACGTTTACTTAGACTAGTTATCAATCTAAGCTCACATCAAAAGCTATCACATTGTCCTATTCAAATTAGAAACTTAACTATTTTATTTCGTTTCTAAATTATTAAAACTCTTTGTGGGATCGATACTTGGACTTAAAACCGAGGAAACTACAATTCGACCATTTATACTTGGGTGTATAATATTAATCCGATCACTAAAAAGTACGAATCAAGTTTTTGGCACCGTTGTCGGGGACTTACGGTAATTTAAAATTAAATAAAATACAAAAGTTATTTATTTGTATTATATGTATATAAAGTGTGTTTTCTTTTTAAATAGTTTATGTCTGTTCATTCATCCGTAGGATCTGTAAATCAATCATCTCCTTCGTCTTCATCATCTTCATCTACACAAGAATCATTTGAACTAAGTATGGCTAGAAATGTACCTAGGGAAGAACAACCTAGAGAACAAGAGGTAGTTCAAAATGTCTGACCATTAAGGGAATATCTACATCCTACAAGAATTAATGTCCCATCATGTTTTGCTTTTCCAACAGATGCTCCAAATCTTAATATTAAGCCAAAAACAATACAATTATTACCATAGTTTCATGGTCTAGAAACTGAAAACCCTTATGTTCATATGAAAGAATTTGAAGAAGTCTATGGAACATTGCAAGATAATTCTGAAATGGTTAGATTAAANCCCATCATGTTTTGCTTTTCCAACAGATGCTCCAAATCTTAATATTAAGCCAAGAACAATACAATTATTACCACAGTTTCATGGTCTAGAAACTGACAACCCTTATGTTCACATGAAAGAATTTGAAGAAGTTTATGGAACATTGCAAGATAATTCTGAAATGGTTAGATTAAAACTATTTCCTTTTTCTTAAAAAGATAAAGCAAAACAATGGCTTAGCTCTTTAAGAACCAATTCAATCATAAACTGACAAGCTTTACGAGTTGAGTTCTTTAAAAAGTTTTTTCCTGTACATCGTACAAATATGTTAAGACGTCAAATAATGAAAGATTTAAAGATCTTCTCCAAGGCTATCCACATCATGCATTTGAAAATTGGACCTCAGTTGATTTTTTCTATNCATAAACTGACAAGCTTTACGAGCTGAGTTCTTTAAAAAGTTTTTTCCTGTACATCGTACAAATATGTTAAGACGTCAAATAATGAAAGATTTAAAGATCTTCTCCAAGGCTATCCACATCATGCATTTGAAAATTGGACCTCAGTTGATTTTTTCTATGATGCTCTTCCACTTGCAATGCGACAATTTGTTGAAATGATGGCGTAGGGGGAATTTATGAGTAAAAATTCTAAAGAAGCATTTCAATTTTTTGATACTATTTCTGAGAGTTCCCAAATGTGGGACTCAACTTCTTCAAACATAATAGAAACTAAGTCATCTGCATCCGAAAGAGGAAAATATGTGTTAAAAGAAGATGATGATTTAAGAGCAAAAATAGCAAGTTTATCTCGAAAACTAGAAGCTTTAGAGATGAAAAAAATTAAGCAAGTATCTGTTGTATCAACTACTGATCAAATCAGTGAAATTTGTACGTTGTCAGGACATCCTGCAGCAGAGTGTCCAACTATACCTGCATTTAAAGAAGTGTTAATTGAATAACCTAATGATGTTCCAACTTATAATAATAAGTCTTATTTGAATCCATATTCTGAAACTTACAACTCATGATGGAGAAATAATCCGAATTTTAGTTGGAGAAATACACAACCTACAAATCAAACACAAGGTCCATCACAACCACAACATCAACAAAGTTATCAGCCATATCAACCTCCTCAGAGAAGAACTCTGGAAGATACTATGAATCAATTTATTCAAAGTCAAATGAATTTTAACACTCAAACAACTCAAGCATTTAATGATTTTAAACTCAAACTTCTCAGAGTATTGAAGATATTAAAAGTCACCTAACTAAATTAACTTAGTCTCTCAGTATGCCGAAGAAAGGAAAGTTTTCATCTTAACCTAAACCTCCATAAAGTCAAAGTCAAGCTAATGTTGTGTCATTTGAAGCCTTTCTAAGTCAAGTACAAGCGACCACAATACTAAGAAGTGAAAAAATCATTCACAAAACTATTAAACCTAAAATTCCAAAGAAAATACAAAAGGAAATTCCTATTAATGAACCACTTGAATTTGAACCTTTAGTCAAAAAGGAATCAAAAATAAAAGATCAACCATGTCCTATTCCTTTACCTTTTCCTCCAAGGATCAAGAAACTTTCATCTGAAAAAGATCAATCAAATATTCTTTAACTTTTCAAACAAGTCAAAATCAACATTCCTTTGTTGGATGCAATAAAACGAGTTCTAACTTATGGTAAGTTTTTAAAAGATCTTTGCACAATAAAGAGAAAAACAAATGTACCAAAGAAAGTATTCCTAACTGAACAAGTTAATAATATAATAATACTCTTCTTAAGTAAAAAGATCCGGGTAGTCCTACAATCTCATGCATCATTGAAAATTTTCAAATTAAATAAGCTCTGCTAGATCTTGGATCCAATTGTAATTTGATGTCATATTCAGTCTATACACAATTAGGATTAAGTGAACTAAAACCTTCAATATCACATTACAATTAGCAGACCGATCATTAAAAATTTCACGAGGAACTGTGGAAGATGTTATTGTCCAAGTTGATCAATTCTATTTTCCAGCAAATTTTATTGTTATAGACACAGAACCAATTTATTATGAATCTGCGTATATACCTTTGATTCTAGGTCGACCATTCCTAGCTACATCAAATGCTTTGATTAATTGTAGAAATGGAATCATGAAACGTTCATTTAGAAATATGACCTTAGAATTAAATGTTTTTAATAGTGCTAAACAACCTAGAGAAGAAGATGAAGTGCATGAAATAAATTGTATTGAAACATTAATCCAAAATTTTTTTGAAAATGTTTTTCTGGAAAAAGATTTAGACACAGCAAAATCTGTATCTGAAGATAAATCAGAAAATCTAAGAAATCCATAATGTGAAAATATGTTGCATAAATCTATAGAATCCAATGTCAAGATCTTTAAACCAAATTTAAAATCACTTCCAATCAATCTGAAATATGTTTTTCTGGAAAAAAAATGAAATTCATCATATAATCATATCATTAAATTTATCTGAAAGTCAAGAAAAAGAATTAACAGAAGTATTGAAAAATCATCAAAGTGTTCTTGGATGGACAATAGCTGATATAAAAGGTATAAGCCCACTGCTGTGTACTCATTGTATATATTTAAAAGAAAATGCTAAACCATCTCATCAAATGCAAAGAAAAATAAATTCACACTTGAAAGAGATAGTTCGCAATGAAATACTAAAACTATTAGATACAAAAATTATCTATCTTATATCTGATAGTAAATGGGTTAGTCCTACACAAGTAGTCCCAATGAAGTCTGGTGTTACTATAATACAAAATAAAGAAAATGAATTAGACCCAATGCGAACAGTCACAGGCTGGCATGTATGTATTGACTATCGGAAGCTAAATTCACTCATAAGAAAAGATCACTTTCCATTACCTTTTCTTGACCAAATCTTAGAAAGAATAGCTGGTCATGCATATTATTGCTTTCTCGATGGATACTCTGGTTATAATCAGATTGAAATTGTGATAGATGATCAAGAAAAAACTACATTTACATGTCCTTTTGGCACATTTGCATATAAAACAATGTCTTTTGGACTATGTAATGCGCCAGCTACCTTTCAACGTTGTATGTTAAGTATATTAAGTGATATGGTAGAACAATATCTAGAAGTCTTTATGGATGATTTTTTAGTATATGGGGATTCATTTCATATATGTCTAGAAAATCTGGAAAAATTGCTCATTCGATGTGAAGAAACAAACCTTGTTTTAAATTGGGAAAAAATGTCATTGCATGGTTACACAAGGTATTGTTTTAGGTCATATAGTATCTAAAAAAGGAATTTAAGTGAATAAATAAAAAATTGATCTGATAGCTAATCTACCTTCACCAAAAATAGTAAAAGATATTTGCTCATTTCTAGGTTATGCAGGATTTTACAAAAGACTTATAAAAAAATTTAGTTTAATAGTCAAGCCTATATGTAATTTTTTATGTCAAGATATACTCTTTGAATGGAATGAAGCATGTCAAGTAGCTTTTGATAAATTAAAAAATATGTTTATTTCTTCACCTATCATGCAACCTCCTAATTAGTCGTTACCATTTGAAATAATGTGTAATGCAAGTGATTATGCGATAGGAGTTGTACCAGGCAAAGAAAAGAGAAAAAACCTTATGTTATATACTATGCGAGTAAAACTCTAAATGATACACAAATGAACTATTCAACCATAGAGAAAGAATTATTTGCTGTTGTATTTGCATTAGATAAATTTTGTTCATATCTAATTGGATCATCAATTATTGTATTTACCGATCATGCAGCTTTAAAATACTTACTTACTAAGAAAGATTCTAAACCAAGTCTCTTACATCGGATATTTTTACCACAAGAATTTGATTTAATAATCAAAGATAAGAAAGGAGTAGAAAATGTGGTAGCTGATCACTTGTCAAGACTAAACTATGAAATAAAGGAAGAACTAACTCCAATTAGAAAAATTTTTTTAGACGAACAACTGTTAGCAGTAACAGAATTACCATAGTATGCAGATATAGCTAATTATCTGGCTACTGGTACTATTCACTCTAATTATACCTGGTCTGATAAAAATAAATTTCTAAGTGAGGTATGTAACTTTTTCTGGGAAGATCCTTATGTGTTTAAATATTGTAAAGATCAAATTATAAGGCATTGTGTACCTAATCATAAAATAGATCAGGTAATTCAATTTTGTCACTCCGAAACTTGTGGAGGTCATTTTGCTTCAAAGAAAACCGCTGCTAAAATTTTACAGAGTGGATTTTATTGGCCAACTCTTTTTAAAGATATTCATATCTTTTGTTTAAATTGTGACAGATGTCAAAGAATGAGAAATGTTTCAAAAAGAAATATAATGCATTTAAACCCTATTTTAATTATCAAAATTTTTTATTGTTGGGGCATCGATTTTATAGGTCGATTTCTCCCATCTTTTGGATATCTGTATATTTTGGTTGCAATCCACTATGTCTCTAAATAGGTAGAGGCAATTCCCTGTAGAAATAATGATCACAGAATAGTGATCAAGTTTTTGAAAGAAAATATTTTGTCCAGATTTGAAATTCCTTAGACCATTATAAATGATGGTGGATTACATTTTTGTAATAAATTTTTTGAAAATCTTTTTGCATATAATATCCACTCCATACTATCCATAGACAAGTGGACAAGTTGAATTAGCTAATAGGAAGATAAAATATATTTTAGAAAACAATAGTAAATCTAGATCGTAGGGATTGATCTTTAAGGTTGACTGATACGCTTTGGGCTTACCGTACTGCATATAAAACTATTCTAGAGATGTCTCTTTATCGGTTAGTATATGGAAAATCATGTCATTTGCCTATAGAATTAGAATATCAACCGTATTAGGCAATCAAAATGATGAATTTTGATATAAACAAAGCTGGAATAGCTTGTAAACTTCAAATAAGTGAATTAGAGAAATTAAAAAATGAAGCTTATGAAAATGCACAAATTGCAAAATCAAGAACAAAAATTTTTCATGATAAAAATATCATACAAAAATCTTTTGAACCATCTCAAAAAGTGTTATTATATAATGCAAAACTTTGTTTATTTCTTGGAAAACTAAGATCAAGATGGACATGTCCCTACATTGTTAAACAAGGTTTTGACTATGGAGTAATTGAAATTAAAAATCTATTAACTGGAAATATCTTTAAAATCAATGGTCAAAGACTTAAACCGTATTATGATAGATTTATTCAAGAAATAACTGTTGTACAACTTTTTGATCCTGTTTATATGTTCTGAAAAGTAAATTATTGCTTAAGTTTCAATGAAATTACTAATGAATTATAATTTATTTGACAAAGTATCTCCTGAGTATAGTCATATATTCCAATCGGTGAAATGACAAAAGATTGTCGGGTTTCCCTATCAATATTAACTATCATTGATGTTACATTTCAGATAATGTTTAAATTAAGTTGGGGAGATAAGGATTTAACTTTAGTATTTATATTTAAAGTATTTATTTTATTTTAATATCAATGTTAATTTTGTCTTTGTGACTGACAAACGTTAAAGAACCGAATAGAGAGTCCTAAAAAAAAACTATTTTATGTGTACAATGAACAAAAAACTATTTTGGTTAAGTTTAATGCTATTGCGTCATCTTCCAAAAGATATCCATGCATTGATCATGAAAAAAGCCAGAAAATTCAGAAATTTAGAAATTTTTGAAAGTCAATCAAGACCTTTATGCGAAAAAAGTACATTTGCAAAAAACCGATAAGCGGATCATCTCGGTGGTTGTGTAAAATGTGGTCGTTTACAATATTTAAGACAATATAATCAGTGTGCGGAACCAATTTCAGGTCGAGCGTTAGATCGTCTCTGGTGGATTAAGTTTGGCAAAGTAAGGACTATCCTGAGATGTCATCCTATTCCACCACAATGTTAACAAGATACGTACGAAATAAAGTTAACTGTGTCACTAGTAATATTGATCCAGATAGTTCCAACTCTGAATCAATATAATCATGATTTTTGGAAGAATTGTACATACTTGTAAATATTATAAATACTTGTAAATAAATGTAAATAACTATAAATTAATTAGGAAACTCAGTAAATATGAAATAACAAATAAAATAAATAAAAACCCACCAATTTTTGTGACAAGAAAAAAAGAGTGGTTAGCAAAGTTTTGTAGAATATAAAATTATTTAATTTTGTGTATTGAAGGAATTTCAAGGAATAAAATACAACACAACAAAATAACAAAATGCAGTCAAAAGAAGCAAAAATTGAACTATTGGACCGTCCTAACGATGGGACCTTAATATAAATATTTCTCCATGCAACCAATCAGTTGCACTCCATCAACTAAAAATTTCAAACATAGCCAAAATTCTCAAGGAAAAACTTCCTCAAATCTACAATTTTCAGCCTTTTTTGTCAAATTTGTTTCGATTATTCTCTTACCCATCATATTTTGAAGGTAACTACCGATTGAAATCAACTGAAACGGAGCATTTGCGAAGAAATCAAGAAAAAAAATAGATTCGAGACGAAGAACGAGAGGATCCTCAAGTTGGGTATAGAGAAATCAACCCAAACAACCTCAAGCACCTCCACAACAAATAGGAGCGAAAAATATCTTCAAAGAGGTGATGTTTGAAAATTTTGAGCAGCAAGTCTAGTACAATGAAATTTTTCTAACTAAAACTATTATTTCTGAAAGACCAGTCATTTACAAAGATTTTGAGAACATAGGAGTACGTCAAATTCTTAATGCTAGAATATGGTTACAGTATGTTAGATTGTCTGTTCCTGCTTATGATTGTCTAGTTAGAGAATTCTATAGTAATGCTGAGATTATTGGGGAAAGACAATTGCGGGTATTTATATGAGGTATTATTTTTCAAGTTACACCAGCTACTATAGCCGAATTTTTTTAGCTCATGCAAAGACCTAAAAACTTGCAATATTTGTATACTGATTTACCTGATTTAGATACTATAGGGAGAGAGGTGACGGGTAATCCAGAATTTGGTTGGGGTAGACTGAATAAATATATCAAGCAAGGAGACCTGACTAAAAAATACCGAATTCTAAACTAGATCACATTACACAGTTTATTACCTCGTGCCCAAAAGAATCAAATCTACACTGAGCAAGCTTATTTTCTATATGCATTCAGAATGGGGCATACCATCGATCTATCGAATTTAATCTTGAGTCAAATGGTACTTGCTATGGATAGAAAGAAATTTTTGCTCCCCTATGCACTTGAACTTTAATTTGTGTTTTGCACTTGTTTGCGTTAGACTTAGTTGTCTTGAATTTATGTGTGTCTTAAATTTGTGTGTTTTGAACTAATGTGTGTTTAAGTTTGTTTTTGTTAAAATTAGAACCTATATTGTTAAAGTTAGGAAGACTAATTCATATGATTCATAGTGAAATTAGGTTAATATTCCTATGTTTTGTGACAACATTCTTAATCTGATCACGCGAGATTTTCATATTTTAGTTGTGTATTATCTTAATATTTTTGTTTAAACTTAGTCTTAGAAGCACAATTAGATTTCTTTATTGTTAAAAATCTTGTGAAATATTACACTCTTTGCATATATAATGGAGATGTAAAACCTATTACAGATTTTGAACCAATCTTTCTTGGAGAGATACTGTACATCTACTCAAATACAAATCTTCGATTCAGCGGTAAACTTTTTTTGAATAATCTCCTTAACTTTGTTTTAATTAGCAATTATTAAATTGTATTATTAGCATTATCCTTAACTTTCATGTAGAAATTGTACATATATATAATTTTTTGAAAAATGATCTTAGGCCATGTTTGATTAAATCCTGAGCCTTGACCATTTGTTTTACAAAATTATATCTGTAGTCAGTCATGATTGAGCTTGAAAGAAAATAAATTCTTTTCTTGAAACCCAAGAAACACCCGAGCCAAATAAAAATATATTAAACCTACCTTGCTATCTAATTTTCTTGCACTCTTTTTTTAAACAGCAGAATATTAAAAGGCAGAAGAAGAAGAAGAAAGGTAGGAAAAAATAAAGAAAAATAAAAGAAAGATCTCTGTCAAAGAAAAGAAATTCTAAAAAAACAAAAAAAAAAAGCTAAGAAAGTGAAAAAATGAGAAAAATAGAAAGAAACATGCAAAATCCTTGAAAAATGGGGTGTGTCACAATACTAAAAGATAGCATTTGAAATTCAATGACGTCGTTTCATAAACTTTAAACCCATGGCCACATTACAACCCTAATAAAGTCCTTTTTGATTTCAGAAATCATATATTTGTATTAGTTCTTTTAGTTCTAAAAAGGAAAATGTTAATAGTATATTTAATATAGTGTTAATGTTCTTTCATGAGATTATGTCAAAATTCATTTTATTCAACTAATTGTTCTTTTGATTATTTACATGTGAAATTATTTGATTTGTTAATTATATTCCAAACACATGTAATTTATGAGAATAGTCACTATAACAGGTGTGTTCTTTTTGCTGAGTGTATTTCAGGGAAGGATTGACATCAAAACTAGCAGGAAAGAGGGTAACATTTCTCAAGTGATTTTTGAAAATAAAGAAATCATTACACATACACACACACACAAGTTTTTATAAAACTATATAGATAATATTACAACTAACGTGTGTTACTCTTATAGTGATCAGAGAAAGAAATATCTTGACAAGATAGATGGAATATTGATTTCATTTTACTTGTGAAAAATATAAGTTATGAATTGCTAATTACTGAAATTTGTAGGTAGCTTCACTGAAAACCTTCACGAGACAAAACTCGTCCACTAGGAATCACCTCGGAGTTTAAAGGCTTGTTGCATATGTTAAATGCAATCGTGAAAAATCTACGAAAATAATTTTACCTCTGTTTGTATTATATTTTGTTAATAGTTTTTTTTTAAAACTTTTACTAGGGACTAGTAAAGTTTAAGTTAAGGAGTGTGATTAACCTTAATTAGTATATAAATACAAGTAGTTAATAAAGTCGAATTAGTGTGATAAAATAACTAAAAACTAGTACTTAATGATAAGTAGGGTTTGTGCGAAATTAGGGTTTTATACTTGTTATGTTTAAAAAGTTTCAGGTTTAATGCAGAATTACTACACAATGCAAGGAGCATTGTATAAAAGAATAAAAAAACAAAGGCCAAAGTGTAATTTCAACACAAGAGCAGTCAGCATACAAAGCAAATGAAAAATTCCAGCAAAGCTCCACCATCCGAACAATGGAGGGCTGTTCGGACAGTCCCCTTTGGTGGCTTATCATCATCTTTCCACCTCATGCTATCCTGACTACTATATATATGCATGCCTTGATGCATTTGGAAGGAGGCCGGAACCAAGAGAGCTCTAGAGAGAAATCCAAGAGAAGAGAGAAAAAAGAGAAAATGTAAAATCCCGGTAGATTTAAACTTTTATGAATAAAGGGTAAAATGGTAAATTGTCACCATGATTCGGGTTGTAAATCTGAAATTTTTTGTAACTCGGATGACAAAATGGACCTCACCGTTGGATTCGTCTCGCGAAATCGAGTTACCACGTCAATTTTCGTCGAATTCTGAGATAGTCAAATTTTTCACGTTTTACGGAGCGATCGGGCTTCGGGTGACCCTGTACACGAATTTTTTTATAAAATTTTAAATTTTGGGCAATAAAATAAGATAAATTGAAATAAAAATATTTTAGATTTAAACCGGGGCGAGATTTAATTGTTCGGGACAAAAACGGACCCGGAATTAAAAATGGACATGTGGCCAATTGTGGGCCAAGTGTTCTAAAGTATAAATAGGGGGAAAAATCAGATTTTTCCCCCATTGTTCAGCATCCTCTTCAGCCGATAGAAAAGAGAGGGAAAGGAGAGGGAAAGCTTCAACTTCTCTCTATGATCTACATAATTCTAGTGCTCAAATCCGCTTGGACCAAGAACAAAGATCGTTCTCCTCGTCAAGGGCTACGTCTACGTACCAAAAGGAAGTGATTTCACCGAATAATCAAAGGAAGAATTTTTGGAGATCAAAGCTTTTGGGTTGGTTTTGGTGTTTTAGGGGTTTTCTACACTCCTAAGAGGTAGGGGTTATTCCTACTTTGGATTATTCTTACCTTAGGTGTTGCTAGACTAAGGGTGAAAATTATGTATATGCATATGTATTGTTATACATATATGTCTATGGGTATGAAAGTGAAAAAAATTAGCATAGGAATAGCTTAGGCTAGCTTCTAGCTTGAATTTGGTATATGGAGGTTCCATGTGATTATTTTGTAACTTGGTGAAAACTTAAGGCATGCTATGTGTTTTATAAACTATGCCTTGGAATGTGTTATGTGAATACATGACTTGAATGACTATAAGATGTTTGATAAAATGCCCTAGTGAAATTGAGTGTGTTACTTGCATGATGCTATGTTATAACATGCTTGGGTGATTGTGAAATCATATGCTTAGGATATGGTTTTTGGATGAAGAGTGTTATTGACATATGCATGAAATGATATATTGAGCATAATGAGATATGGTAGTTATATACTTATGATACAATTGCATTGATGTATGAAAATGTTTATATGTTTGTCATAAGCATATTGAGCATTATTTTGTGTGCAATGGAACATCACATTGCATTTGCACGGAAGTGTCTCATTACATGAGTGAGTGCATGTTTGACGTCAATACCACACTTGGTGATTGACGGAAGGCTTGGGAGAGTTGGGTCGAGGACTTAGCTAAGCCGCTTGGTTGCATGATGAATTGGGTTGGGGTAGCAAGAAGAGGCATGACGACCTCTCGGGTGCAAGACCCGGTGATTGGGCTACGCACTCCCTTGGCTCGGCCCATAAAGTGTGTGGGTGTATTCGGAACCCTCGGTCGAAGTCCGTAAATTTCGTGTGGGTTGGAGGCCCTTGGTGTAAGTCCATGAACATCCACCCCTATACAAGACCCTAGAGTGATTAACGCCATTGTGTGTAACATAAATGGTGGTTTCGACTAAATTGACACTTGCATGTGTTGGGGAGCCGGAGAGAGCTCGGAATAAAGTTGCATGGGTGAGTGTCACTTCATTCCATGGCATAGCATTGTTGCATTCCATCATAGGATGCATAAGTGTGAGAAATGCTTGGTTGTATGTTTGTGTGATGATTACATGAGCATGTGCATCTAGGGGAAGAGTAACCTCTATAGGTTTATCTCTATTGGGCGTTGTGCTCACCCTATACGGGAAACAATTTCAGGTACGGGACACGTTCCGGTGGATGGCTCTCATTCGGGGGCTCTTGGTTGAAGAAAAGCCGGGTTGTGGCTTTTGAATTTAGTTTTTGTAAAACTTTTGGTTAATTTCCATTTTGGCATGTAAAAGTATGGAAATAGTTGTATTAGAACTTGTATTGACTATATTTGGTATCAAATAGATGTTGTATAAGTTTTGGATAACCTTGGATTGGTTTGGATTGGTTTTGGAATGGATTGATTTGGGGTTGAAATCATACACAGTTTACACAGAAATTTCAGACACTGCTTAGTGTTTGAGCCATAACTTTTTATTGTGACGTCCAAATGATCTGAAATTTTTACAGTAGGTAGTAGACACCTAGGGCTACAAAAGTGTTTTTATGAAATTTTCTCAATTCCACTTCTAAACAGGTCAAAACCGCACTGGAAGTTGCAGCAGAACAGAAACTGCATTTTCTGTTCGAACGTAAAGTGACGTTCGAATGGTGCGAGTTTTGAACAGCAAAACCAGCAGAGAACCAAATGTACTGGGAGCTACCTATTTTTCAAAACCAAGGGACGTTCGAATGTGAATAGTGCTGTTCGAACGGTGACTCTAAAACCGAAATTTTTCAAACTATGCACTAAGCTTCCAGGCTTGGATTTCTTTGATTTAAAGAACACCAATGGACTTGGATTTCTCTAGTTCCAAGGATACAAATGGACACTAATTGAGGTATATTGAGGCTTATTAGACCTTGGTGGATTTAAATGATAACTATTACATATATGCACTAATGTTAAAGTAACCTTGCATGTTTTGCTATAAATATGGATAATTGGACCCGGTGTGGTCAATGTTTACTTATAAATGGACCCGGTGCGGTCATTGTTTATATTGGGCCTCAGATGGGTCATGTGAGTTATGTTGCACAGGTTGGGTATTGGGTAGAGTTCCCTGTACAAAGGAGACTCTGCCCAAATTTTGTTAAGTTATGGACCTCGGTAAATGGGACATAACGGTGTGATATCGAGTCACTCGGTATTTACGGGTATTCCGCGGGTTGATGGGTAATCAACGGACCCCCGGATTTTGGGGTGTCACAGTTTGGTATCAGAGCCTAGGTATGCGAATTACCTAGGGCTTGGTTGGGCATGGGTCTAGACCATTACATTCCATATGCATTTCATGTTAAGTTCTCTACTTACTATATGCTATGTGCTACTTGTTATGTGAATTATATGCATGGTAGAATGTATATGGAAAGGAGAAACACTAGGGTTAGAAAACTCAAGATTATGTTTTAATGTGTAAATGTTTACTAGTAGGTGGCACACGCACTACTAGTAAAACAAGGAGAAAAAAAAAATCGTCAAGTTTAAATACTTGATGCCTAACTTGGGATATTAAGTAACTGATCTATTGCTATCTTATGTGTGTGTAGATGGAAAATAGAGGAAGAGGAAGAGGACGTGGCCGAGGCCGAGGCGGTGGCCGAAACAACAACCAACCACTTCCGGCCTTTGATCACCAAGCCTTTGTAGAGGCTATTGGTGAGGCAGCGGCGACGATTGCACAGGCTAGTGCTACAGCCGCTACCATTGCACAGACTGGTGCAAATATGGGACACGGAGGCTCGAGTAACCTCCAGAGGTTCAAAGCCCATAATCCTCCGGTCTTTTTGGGAGGGGCGGATCCAATGGTAGCCGATCGTTGGATTCGACAAGTGGAGAAGATCTTGAGTGCTATGGAGATCACTTCCGATGCCACCAAGATAACTTTGGCAACTTTTCAGCTGGAGGGAGAGTCCCAGCTATGGTGGGATTGGGTCAAGACCTCAAAGAACTTGGAGATAATGACTTGGGTAGAGTTCAAGGAACTCTTTATGGGAAAGTATTTCCCGGCGACCGCTCGACACGCTAAGGCCAAGGAGTTCCTAGAATTGAAGCAGGGGACTATGAGTGTGCTAGAATACGTGGCCAAATTCACTGAGTTGGCCCGTTTTGCTGATGATTATGTGGCCTCAGACAGGGCCAAAGTACAGAAGTTTGAGGATGGACTGAAGTTGTCTATTCGAGGCAAGATTGTGGGACTTCTCCTGCAAGACCTTGATTTGATGGTCAAGACTGCAATGACTATCGAGAGAGAGGTGGAGGACGCGCGCAACATCCGGGAAGCGGGTGTTAAGGACAAAAGGAAGGAGGGTCAATCATCTTCTTCAGGTGCAGGAAAGAGGCAAAGGACTTCTATTCCACAAGGGTCTCAGGGGCAGAGCCGCGGCTATCAAGGCCAAGGCCAGGGCCGATTCTCTCAAGGTGGGGGAAACTTCAGGACCACCTTCCAGACGGGTCAGAAGACTTGCTATTTTTGTCACCAGCCGGGTCACATCAGAAAGGAGTGTCCTCAACGGCAGGGATCCCAGAGCTATGGGACATCCCAATCCCAGCCTTCTGTGGGCCAGTCGCAGATACAGAGTGTTCCTTCTTACCCCACTATGGGTCAAAGGAGTCAGTACCAATCTCAGGGTGCTGCACAAGTGCCTACTACTTCACGAGCAGGGACTTCACAAACAGGCCAGATAGGCCAGGGCATAGGTCGAGACCGGGGACAGGGTATGCAGGCCGGGACTTCGGGGACCCAGGGGCATGTCTACGCCATCAAACCTCAGATTGAGCCAATGGATCAGTTGATCATTCAGGGTACATTTCTACTCTCTCGCTTATGGGCAAGGGTATTATTTGACTCTGGTGCATCTCATTCTTTTATTGCTGCATCTTGTGTGAAAGATTTGGGCTTAGAGGTTGAGACCTTAGAGGAACCGGTACATGTGAGTTCTCCCCTAGGAGCTAGGGTGAGAGTTGATCAGATATGTCGGGACTGTGAATTAGAGATCTCGGGGATTCTACTCACTGTAGACCTTAGGGTCATGGACATGTCGGAGTTTGATGTGATCCTCGGGATGGATTGGTTGGCAGCACATCGGGTTGTCATTGATTGTGATAGGAAGAGGGTCACGGCGTATACGCCTGATGGTATTTGTTTCAAGTTCCAAGGGGAAAAGCACGATGCTTTACCCCAAGCCGTGTATGACTCACGATGGCACGGACAGTTGATGGGATGGCTTGCGAGCCTTACTTTGGAGGATGAGGTGAGACAGGAGTTGGGTCTACCTCGGGTGGTATGTGAGTACGAGGATGTATTTCCGGATGAACTACCGGGATTACCTCCCCATCGGGATATGGACTTCAGTATCGAATTACATTCGGGTACATCGCCTATCTCCATGACTCCGCATAGGATGGCGCCTGCCGAGTTGCAAGAACTCAAGGTCCAATTGCAGGAATTGTTGGACAAGGGGTTCATTAGACCGAGTACCTCACCTTGGGGCGCTCCGGTGTTATTTGCAAAGAAGAAGGACAAGACCCTTCGATTGTGTGTAGATTATCGGCAGTTAAATCGGGTTACTATCAAGAATAGGTACCCTTTGCCGAGAATTGATGACTTGTTTGATCAGCTGAGAGGGGCAAGGGTATACTCCAAGATAGATCTTCGCACCGGTTACCATCAGTTGAGGGTTAGGGAGGCAGATATCCCTAAGACGGCGTTCAGAACGCGATATGGGCATTTCGAGTTCACAGTGATGCCATTCGGATTGACAAATGCCCCGGCGGCATTTATGGATCTCATGCATAGGGTTTTTCAACCCTATTTGGATCAGTTTGTTGTGGTTTTTGTGGACGACATCCTGATCTACTCCAAGTCTGAGGAGGAGCATGAGGGTCACTTGAGGATTGTTCTCCAGACCTTGAGAGACCATCAGTTGTACGCTAAATTCAGCAAGTGTGAATTTTGGCTTACGGAGGTGAAATTTTTGGGACACGTGGTGTCGGCTTCGGGTGTATCTGTGGACCCGGAGAAGGTTGAGGCAGTTATGAATTGGGAGAGGCCGAAGTCAGTCTTCGAGATACGCAGTTTCTTGGGATTGGCAGGGTACTATCGGAGGTTCATTGAGGACTTCTCTCGACTAGCTGCTCCTATGACCAAGTTGACCCGAAAAGAGGTCAAGTTTGAGTGGAATGACGCTTGTGAGAAGGCATTCCAAGAGTTGAAGAGGAGGCTTACATCAGCTCCTATTCTGATAGTTCCGGAAAGGGGACAGAAGTATACGGTATACTGTGATGCCTCCAAGGACGGACTTGGATGCGTCTTGATGCAGTCCGGGAGAGTGGTAGCTTATGGTTCTCGGCAGTTAAAGAACCACGAGCAGAGTTACCCCACACATGATATGGAGTTGGCAGCCATTGTCTTTGCCTTGAAGGCTTGGCGCCATTATCTATACGGTGAGCAGTTCGAGGTATTTTCAGATCACAAAAGTTTGAAGTACATCTTTACACAGCGGGACCTCAACATGAGGCAACGCAGGTGGATGGAGTTTCTGGAGGATTATGACTTCACCTTGCATTACCATCCCGGTAAGGCAAATGTGGTGGCTGATGCACTCAGTCGGAAACCACGGGGAATCCTGGCTAGAGTGGCTTCCCGAGAGTGGCAGATGCTCGAGACTGTGGGACAGTTCGGGCTATGTTATATGGGTCAGGCTCAGGGTATTTTGGGGAGTTTGATAGCTACGCCTTCCCTACTGAGCAGGGTTATTGAGTCCCAGAGTCAGGACACAGAGCTATTGTCTATCCGGGACCGTGTACAGGCAGGTACAGGTGACGAGGGCTGGGCCATTCACTCGGATGGTAGTCTTCGGTATCGAGGAAGGGTTGCGGTTCCTCAGTTGGCGGATCTGAAAGAGGAGATCCTTAGGGAGTTTCATTGCTCCCGTTTTGCGGTTCATCCAGGGGGCACAAAGATGTATCATGATCTTCGTCGCCAGTATTATTGGAATGGGATGAAGCGGCAAGTTGGTAATTTTGTTAGTAGATGTCTCACGTGTCAGCAAGTGAAGGCTGAACACCAGAGACCAGCAGGGTTACTCCAGCCATTGGAGGTAGCTGAGTGGAAGTGGGAACATGTTACGATGGATTTTGTGACTCACTTGCCACGGACATCACGGGGACATGACGCGGTATGGGTGATAGTGGACCGGCTTACTAAGTCGGCACACCTTTTGGCCGTACGGATGACCTTCACACTGGAGGAATTTTGTAGGTTATATATACGGGAGATTGTCCGGTTGCATGGGGTACCCGTATCTATAGTATCGGATCGGGATCCCAGGTTTACGGCTCATTTTTGGGAGAGTTTTCAACGAGCCATGGGGACACAACTGATGATGAGCACTGCTTTTCATCCCCAGACGGACGGTCAGTCTGAGAGAACCATTCAGACATTAGAAGACATGTTACGGGCATGTGTCCTAGATCTTAAGGGTAGCTGGGAAGATCATTTACCCTTGGTAGAGTTCGCCTATAACAATAGTTATCAGGCGAGTATACAGATGGCACCCTATGAGGCACTATATGGGAGGCCATGTCGATCTCCGATTTGTTGGACAGAAGTTGGAGAGAGACTTGTTACGGGTCCGGACTTGGTTAGAGACACCTCAGAGAAGGTGGGCTTGATACGGAAGCGTCTTCTCACGGCTCAGAGCCGGCAAAAGAGCTACGCTGACAGACGGCGACGACCTCTAGAGTTTGAGGTGGGAGATCATGTCTTCTTGAAGGTGATGCCTACGAGAGGAGTGGTCAGGTTCGGCAAGCGGGGAAAGCTGTCGCCAAGGTACATTGGGCCCTTCGAAGTACTCGAGAGGGTGGGTGCAGTTGCTTATCGGTTGGCGTTACCGCCAAATCTATCGGGTGTTCACGCGGTATTCCATGTCTCTATGCTCCGGAAGTATATCCCAGATCCGACTCATGTGGTAGATTGGGGCGAGCTTGTTGTTGATGTGGATGGGACCTTTGAGGAGGGACCGGTGCGCATCATGGATAGCAGGGAGCAGGTTTTGCGGGGCAAGACTGTAAGGCTAGTAAAGGTGCTGTGGCAGCACCGAGGAGTGGAGGAGGCGACATGGGAGCGTGAGGACACCATCCGTACCAATTACCCATTTTTGTTCGAGGATGGAGGTACATGTTTAAAATTTTAAGTATGAGGTTACTTATTGCATATGCATGTGTCTAAGTGTGCATGTGTGTGAGAATTTCGGGGACGAAATTCTTCTAAGGGGGGGAGAATGTAAAATCCCGGTAGATTTAAACTTTTATGAATAAAGGGTAAAATGGTAAATTGTCACCATGATTCGGGTTGTAAATCTGAAATTTTTTGTAACTCGGATGACAAAACGGACCTCACCGTTGGATTCGTCTCGCGAAATCGAGTTACCACGTCAATTTTCGTCGAATTCTGAGATAGTCAAATTTTTCACGTTTTACGGAGCGATCGGGCTTCGGGTGACCCTGTACACGAATTTTTTTATAAAATTTTAAATTTTGGGCAATAAAATAAGATAAATTGAAATAAAAATATTTTAGATTTAAACCGGGGCGAGATTTAATTGTTCGGGACAAAAACGGACCCGGAATTAAAAATGGACATGTGGCCAATTGTGGGCCAAGTGTTCTAAAGTATAAATAGGGGGAAAAATCAGATTTTTCCCCCATTGTTCAGCATCCTCTTCAGCCGATAGAAAAGAGAGGGAAAGGAGAGGGAAAGCTTCAACTTCTCTCTATGATCTACATAATTCTAGTGCTCAAATCCGCTTGGACCAAGAACAAAGATCGTTCTCCTCGTCAAGGGCTACGTCTACGTACCAAAAGGAAGTGATTTCACCGAATAATCAAAGGAAGAATTTTTGGAGATCAAAGCTTTTGGGTTGGTTTTGGTGTTTTAGGGGTTTTCTACACTCCTAAGAGGTAGGGGTTATTCCTACTTTGGATTATTCTTACCTTAGGTGTTGCTAGACTAAGGGTGAAAATTATGTATATGCATATGTATTGTTATACATATATGTCTATGGGTATGAAAGTGAAAAAAAATTAGCATAGGAATAGCTTAGGCTAGCTTCTAGCTTGAATTTGGTATATGGAGGTTCCATGTGATTATTTTGTAACTTGGTGAAAACTTAAGGCATGCTATGTGTTTTATAAACTATGCCTTGGAATGTGTTATGTGAATACATGACTTGAATGACTATAAGATGTTTGATAAAATGCCCTAGTGAAATTGAGTGTGTTACTTGCATGATGCTATGTTATAACATGCTTGGGTGATTGTGAAATCATATGCTTAGGATATGGTTTTTGGATGAAGAGTGTTATTGACATATGCATGAAATGATATATTGAGCATAATGAGATATGGTAGTTATATACTTATGATACAATTGCATTGATGTATGAAAATGTTTATATGTTTGTCATAAGCATATTGAGCATTATTTTGTGTGCAATGGAACATCACATTGCATTTGCACGGAAGTGTCTCATTACATGAGTGAGTGCATGTTTGACGTCAATACCACACTTGGTGATTGACGGAAGGCTTGGGAGAGTTGGGTCGAGGACTTAGCTAAGCCGCTTGGTTGCATGATGAATTGGGTTGGGGTAGCAAGAAGAGGCATGACGACCTCTCGGGTGCAAGACCCGGTGATTGGGCTACGCACTCCCTTGGCTCGGCCCATAAAGTGTGTGGGTGTATTCGGAACCCTCGGTCGAAGTCCGTAAAATTCGTGTGGGTTGGAGGCCCTTGGTGTTAGTCCATGAACATCCACCCCTATACAAGACCTTAGAGTGATTAACGCCATTGTGTGTAACATAAATGGTGGTTTCGACTAAATTGACACTTGCATGTGTTGGGGAGCCGGAGAGAGCTCGGAATAAAGTTGCATGGGTGAGTGTCACTTCATTCCATGGCATAGCATTGTTGCATTCCATCATAGGATGCATAAGTGTGAGAAATGCTTGGTTG
>CAUOFW020004502.1:1446664-1571640 GCA_963454935.2 Ilex paraguariensis
GGAGCATAGAGACATGGAATATCGCATGAACACCCAATAGATTTAGCAGTAGTGCCAACCGATAAACAACTGTACTAACCCCCTCAAGGACCTCAAAGGGCCCGATATACCTCTGTGACAACTTTCCCTGCTTACCAAATCTGATCAATCCTCTTTTAGGCGTCACCTTCAAGAAAACATAATCCCCCACCTCAAACTCCAAAGGTCGCCGCCTTTTGTCAGCGTAACTCTTCTGTCGGCTTTGAGCCGTAAGAAAATGCTTCCAAATCAAGTCCACCTTCTCCGAGGTGTCTCTAATCAAATCCGGACCCATAGAGGGTCTCTCTCCCACCGCTGTCCAACATACCAGAGATCGACAAGGCCTCCCATATAATGCCTCATAGGGTGCCATTTGTATGCTCACCTGGTAACTATTGTTGTAGGCGAATTCTACCAAGTGTAAGTGATCTTCCCAACTACCCTTGAGATCTAGGACACAGGCCTATAGCATGTTCTCTAACGTCTGTATAGTCCTCTCAGACTGAACATCCGTCTAGGGATGAAAAGCAATGCTCATCATTAATTGCGTCCCCATAGCTCGTTGAAAACTCTCCCAAAAATGAGCCGTGAACCTGGGATCCCGATATGATACTATAGGTACGGGCAACCCATGCAATTGGATAATCTCCCGTATATACAACTTGCAGAATTCCTCCAATGTGAAGGTCATCCGTACCGCCAAAAAGTGTGTCGATTTGGTAAGCTGATCCACTATCACCCACACCGCGTCATGTCCCCGTGATGTCCTTGGCAAGTAAGTCACAAAATCTATCATGATATGCTCCCACTTCCCCTCAGCTACCTCCAAAGGCTGGAGTAATCCCACTGGTCTCTGGTGCTCGACCTTCACTTACTGACACGTGGGACATCTACTAACAAAATCCTCAATGTGATTCTTCATCCCACTCCAGTAGTACTGGCGACGAAGATCATGGTACATCTTCGTGCCACCTGGATGTATAGCAAAATGGGAACAATGGAACTGTCTAAGAATTTCTTCTCTAAGCTCCACAGACTGGGAACTACAACCCTTCCCTTGTACCGAAGGCTGTCATTGAGAGAATGCCCCAACCCTCGTCACATGTACCAACTTATACTCGGCCCCTGATGGACACTAACTCCATGTCTTGTCCCTAGGACTCGATCACTCTGCTCAGTAGGGAAGGTGTAGCCACCAAACTCCCTAAAGTACCCTAAGCCTATCCCATGTAGCGTAGCCTAAACTCTCCCATAGTGTCGAGCATCTGCCACTCCCGGGAAGCTACACTAGCCAAGATGCCCCGTGACTTGCGGCTGAGTGCATCAACCACCACATTTGCCTTATCGGGATGGTAATGCAAAGTGAAGTCATAGTCCTCTAGGAACTCCATCCACCTGCGCTGCCTCATGTTGAGGTCCCGCTGTGTGAACATGTACTTCAGACTTTTGTGGTCTGAAAATACCTCAAACTGTTCACCATACAAGTAGTGGCGCCAAGCCTTCAAGGCAAAGACAATAGCCGCCAACTCCATGTCGTGCGTGGGGTAATTCTGCTCATGATTCTTTAACTGTCGAGAACTATAAGCTACCACCCTCCTAGACTGCATCAATACACAACCGAGTTCGTTCTTCAAGGCATCCCAATACATTGTGTACCTCTGTCCCCTTTTCAAAACTATCAGAATAGGAGTTGATGTAAGTCTCTGCTTCAACTCCTGGAATGCCTTCTCACAAGCATGATTCCACTCAAACTTGACCTCTTTCCTGGTCAACTTGGTCATAGGAGCAGCTAATCGAGAAAAGTCCTCAATAAACCTTGTATAGTACCCTGCCAGTCCCAAGAAACTGTGTTTCTCAAAGACTGACTTCGGCCTCTCCCAATTCATCACTGCTTCAACCTTCTCCGGGTCTACGGATACACCCGAATGTGACACTATGTGTCCTAAAAACTTCACCTCAGTAAGCCAAAAGTCACACTTGCTGAACTTGGTGTACAACTGATGATCTCTCAACATCTGGAGAACAATCCGAAAGTGACCCTCATGTTCCTCCTCAGACATGGGGTAGATCAAGATGTCGTTAACAAAGACTACAACAAACTAATCTAGGTAGGGTTAAAACACCCTATGCATGAGATTCATGAATGTCTCTGGAGCATTCGTCAATCCAAAAGGCATGACTCTAAACTCGAAATGCCCATACCGCATCCAAAATGCCGTCTTAGGGATATCAGCCTCCCTAATCCTCAACTGCTGGTGATCGGTGTGGAGATCTATCTTGGAGTAAACTTGCGCCCCTCTCAACTGATCAAAGAAGTTGTCAATCCTTAGTAAGGGATATTTATTCTTGATAGTAACCCTATTCAACTGTCGATAATCTATGCATAGTCAAAAGGTTTTGTCCTTCTTCTTAGCAAACAACACCGGAGTGCCCCAAGGCGAAGTGCTCGGTCTAATGAATCCCTTGTCCAATAATTCTTGCAACTGGAGCTTAAGTTCCTACAACTCAGCTGGTGCCATCCTATATGTAGTCATAGAAATAGGCGACGTACCAGGATGCAACTCAATGTTGAAGTCTACATCTCTATGTGGAGGCAATCCCGGTAGTTCATTCGGAAAGACATCCTCATACTCACATACCACCCGAGGTAGACCCAAATCCTGTCCGTGCCATTTAGGGTAATACACGGCTTGGGGTAAAGCACCAAGCTTTTCCCCCTGGAACTTAACACAAACACCATCAGGTTTGTAAGTGGCGACCATCTTCCTATCACAATCAATGATGACCTGATGTGCCGCCAACCAATCCGTTCTGAGGATCACATCAAATTCTAACATGTCTATGACCCTAAGGTCCCTAGTGAGTAGAATCCCCGAGATCTCTAACTCACAGTCCTGACATATCTGATCAACTCTCACCCTAACTCCTAGGGGAGAACTCACATGCATTGGTTTTTCCAAGGTTCCAACCTCTAAGCCCAAGTCTTTCACACAAGATGCAGCAATAAAAGAATGCGATGCACCAAAATCAAATAATACTCTAGCCCATAAGCGAGAGAGAAATAATGTACCTTGTATCACCGATGGATCTACCGGCTCAGTCTGTGGCACCATGGCATAGACACACCCCTAGATTCCCAAAGTACCAGCTTGTGAGCCCTGTCCTCGGCCTCGACCCATGCCCTAGCCTAGCTGCCTAGCTGGCCTGCTTGCGGAGTTCCCGCACGTGAAGTAGTAGGGGCCTGTGTAGCACCCTGAAACTGGTACTGGCTCCTCGGCCCATGGTGGGGTAGTAAGGAGCATAATGCGTCTGTGGTTACCCCACCAAAGTCTGGGACTTAGATGACTTGTAACCCTAGGATCCCTGCCTCTGAGGGTAATCCCGTTTCATGTGACCTAGTTGGTGACAATGAAAACATGCCCCTGAGCCTGCCTGGCTGGAAGCCCCGAAGTGTCTCCCGCCTTGGGAGAACTGACCTTGGCCTTGGTCTTGATGACCGCATCCTTGTCCTTGGAATCCTTGAGGAGTAGAAATTCTCTGCTTCTTCCCCGAGCTAGAAGAAGAGGATTAACCCTCCTTCTTCTTGTCTTTGACACCCAATTCCTGGGAGTTCCGTGCATCTTATACCTTTCTCTCAATGGCCATAGCTGTCAGGAGCATCGAGTCCAAGTCTTGCAGAAGAAGACCCACAATTTTGCCTCGGATGGATAACTTTAAACCATCCTCAAATTTTCTCACATTTGCCACATCTGTGGCCACATAATCATCAACGAAACGTGCTAATTCCATGAATTTAGCCACGTATTTCATCACCGTCATGGTTCCTTGTTTCAAGTCCAAAAGTTCTCGGATCTTTGCATGTCTTGGGGCCGCCAGGAAATACTTGTCCATGAAGAGCTCCTTGAACTCTACCCAAGTCATAGCCTCCAAATTCTTGGAGTCCTTCACCCAATCCCACCATAGTTGGGATTCTCCCTCCAGCTCACATATTACTAGGGTTATCTTGGTGGCATCGGAGGTGATCTCCATAGCCCTCAAGACCTTATCGACTTGTCNTTGGGTGTGTATATTATGTTCACAACTTAGGTTCCTGTTTTGATAAACTTGCCACTTATACTATAAAAATGTGGCTTTCTTGATTATTCTCGCATACATAAGGGATATTGATGCTATAATCCCACACTTAGCCAATACTTCACCAGTGCTGATGTCACTTTCACTGAATCGGACCCATATTTTCTAGCTCCAACTAATCCTTTAGGCCTTGACTTTGGGCAGTTCCCTCCACCCCTTCTTCTTTTACCCTCTGTTACTCCATTGCCTACTATGATTCTCTGTTATTCCAGGTATATTCTCGTCCTTTGAAATCATTGACTAAGGTGCCCCTCCCATATTCCTTGCGGTCTTCTAATCCTTGTCCCTCAGTTCCTTTTGACTCTTTGTCTATTGCTCTTCGTAAAGGTACTTGGTCTTGTGATACTAACCATCCTCTTATTAATTTTGTTTCTTATGATACATTATCCCTTGCCTTCTCTTAATTTATATCTCAGCTATCTATTATTTTTATTCCTAAGACATTGTAGGATGCGTTGTCTGATGTGGGTTGAAGGAAAGTTATGGAAGTGGAGATGGATGCTTTATATTATAATGGAACTTGGGATTTAGTTCTTTTTTTGCCTAGTCAATGGACTGTTAGTTGTCGGTGGGTGTATATCGTCAAATTTAATCCCGATGGTTCTGTTAAGTACCTAAAAGCCCATTTTATTGCCAAGGGCTTTATTCAAATCTATAGTGTTGGTTACAAGAAGACTTTTTCTCTTGTTTTCTCTTCTGTCCATGTACTGATTTTTTTGGCTACTAATCTTGATTGATCTTTGTTTCAGTTAGATTTCAAAATGCATTCTTATATGGTGACTTTGTTAAGGAAGTCTACATGGAGCAATCACCCGAGTTTGTTGCTTAGGGGCAGTATTGTAAGAGTGTGTTGACTAAGGAAGTTTTTGTATGATTTAAAACAGTCACTGATGGCATGATTTGATAAGTTTTTAGATGCAGTTTTAGAGTGTAGTCTTCTCAGATAGCAGACAGACCATTCTATTTTTCACAGACATATTGTTGTAGGATATATTATATTAGTTGTTTATGTAGATAATATTGAAATTATTGGTAATAATTATGAGGATATTACAAAGTTAAAAATCTTTTGCAGGATTGATTTTATACTAAAGACCTAAGAAAACTCAAGTACTTGGGTATTGAAGTTGTTAGCTCTAAGTATAGCATCTATTTGTCTTAGAGAAAATATGTATTTGCCTATGCAATTAGTATTGTGAGTTAGTTTATAGGATGCCCTGGAGTACCACATTGGGATGCAGTCATTCGCATTCTTCGATACCTTAAACATGTCCCCAAACTTGTGTTGTTGTATCGAGTTAATTGGCAGCTTAGAGTAGAAGGTTGTAAAGATGTTGATTAGGCCGGTTCTCCCTTGGATCGAAGATTAACTACTAGTTGTTGTTCTTTCTTGGAAGGTAATGTTATTATATGGCAAAGTAAGAAACAAACAGTGGTAGCACGGTCCAGTGCTGAGTCTGAGTATAGATCAATGACATACAACCGGTGAGTTGACTTGGTTACTACACTTTCTCCTGGAATTTAGTTTTCTAGTTCAACTTCCCTTACAAATGTTCTATGGTTATTAGACATCTCTTCATATCCCGTATTCTATGAGAGTACCAAACATATTAAAGTTGATTGTTACTTTATTCGAGACAAGATACTAGATGGATATTGCAACACCATTTGTGAAATTAGAGCATATATGTTTACCAAGGTATTGAATTGCACTCGCCTTACAACCATCTATTCTAAGGTTGAATTATATGATATATATACTTCAGCTTGAGGGGGAATGTTGAGAGTATTATTATTATTTAATATAGTTGTAAAAAGTATACCTCTCTGAGGGTATATTGGTTTTGTGTATTTTATTAGGTAACTCTATATACAAGTTGAGAGTGAGAGATAGGATAAGTTACACTACTCTTTGCCTCTCTTATATTGTGTTAAGTGATACCTTTTTTCTAAACTTAACAATCTCAATGAGGTGAGGATAAATTTGGGCAAATAGTTGAATAACTTGAGAATTATGTTTCTGTGGATATAGTATATAGATACTTGACAAAATGATTATCTTATTGCTTGTGTGTGCACTTGCATGCATCATGGAGTTTCCAAGGCTCTTCTTTGGTGTTTTATTTGACAACTTGTTACTATCACTTTTTCCTACACTCAAGGCAGGTTAAAGAGAGATGTTTGTCCTCATGTACAACTGCCATTCAATAATATCAACAAACTCCACTTTTGCGCAATTGTTCTAATGCTTATTGACTGCTTCCTTCTTTATTTCTTTCTTCCCCTTTTCCCATTGTGTGTGTGTTTGGGGGAAGAGGCTATTAGTTGAGAGGCTGACTATATGGCTTAAGAAGTTTTCTATCTCTAACTCAACAGATTCCCAATGAATGTGCTAATTTTTCTGCATCTTGCGATCAAACATGCTGATTTATACTGAGCTAGTTCCATTACAGTTTACATCAAATGAAACATATAACTCATCTACCGTTGCTAATTATAATATCAACAAAGAAATGGTTTTCATTTACATTGATTTGAAACTATTATCTCCTGACTGATCCATTCTGGTTCCATGTTGTCTTGTTGAAGACTTCCGGGGTGATCTACGAAGTGACAAGTGTGATGTACATCACCAGGTGCAGGAATCAGACAACAGACTAGGGGCTGGCAATAAATTTCCTGTAACAGATTTTAAACCGTACACTGATCCTGATCTTTATGCTGTGGAAAAAGAATTATATCTTGGTTCTTTATGTGAAGTTCATCAGTCTGCAGAACCGTGGCACTTTTGGATGATAATGCTAAAAAATGGCAACTTTGACAAAAACACAACCATCTGTCCTGAAAATGGCCATAAAGTTAGTAGAATAGAGACGGACAGAAGATTTCCATGTTTTGGTGAAGGCTGCATGAATCAACCACTTGTGTACCATAATCGTTCAAGGGTGGTTTCTTTTGGGGACCAAATGGTCTCTTTGAGTGGAGGTTTTTATGGGACGTATGACCTTGACACCAATTTGAGCACAGGTGTAGGGCAGAACTCTTTCTTCTCTGTTTCATGGCGGAAAAATCTGAGCACAGGGAGTTGGATTATCTCGAATAGATTAACAACATCTTCTAAGTATCCTTGGCTTATGTTGTATCTAAGGGCAGATTCGACAAAAGGATTTAATGGAGGTTATCACTATGGTGGTCGGGGTATCATGAGAAAGGTCTGTACCATAGTTTCCTCCTCCTAGCTGTCAAAATTGTTGTCCGTATATATGGCTTTTGACCAGTTACTCTACATAGGACTTGGTGCCTATTGATATAAGGATCTGGCAGAAAATATTTTCCCATTCTCTATGTAATGGTGAACTAGGAAATAATTCTAGAAAAATTTTGAGGACATTTTTCTCTTAATCTCCGGGAATTATATGATTTCATGAAAGCATATAGTGAGTAGTTCTCAAAACCTGTATCATTTTTTCTTCAGTACTTCTCTATTATACGTGAAGGCTTATATGAGAAAAATAAATTTCTGACCTGCATTTTCCTCTCAGGTGCCGGAATCTCCCAATTTTAAGGTAAAATTGTCTGTGGATGTTAAACAAGGAGGAGGGCCCAACAGCCAATTTTATCTACTTGATATAGGAAGTTGTTGGAAGAACAATGGAGATCCATGCAATGGAGATGTTCTAACAGATGTGACTAGATATAGTGAGATGATCATCAATCCTGCAACTACAAGCTGGTGCCGCATAGATAACCTAGGGAACTGCCCACCTTACCACATCAGTGCTGCTGGGGAGACAATTTATAGGAATGATACATCACGATTTCCGTACTCTGCCTACCATCTCTACTGTGCGCCAGGAAATGGCAATTATTTGGAGAAACCATATGACATCTGTGACCCATATAGCAATCCACAAGCACAAGAGTTGGTACAAATTCTACCACATCCTGAGTGGGCTGTGCATGGCTACCCTGCAAACCAAGGAGATGGATGGGTTGGAAATTCCAGGACTTGGGAACTTGATGTAGGGGCCCTCTCTAGTCGGTTATACTTCTACCAGGTAAATTTTGTTGCCCGGTTTGTTTTTGACTATGAAATTTATTGACCAAACCGTAATGAATCTTATCTTGCGTTGTTAC
Source organism: Ilex paraguariensis (assembly GCA_963454935.2). Taxonomy (NCBI): domain Eukaryota; kingdom Viridiplantae; phylum Streptophyta; class Magnoliopsida; order Aquifoliales; family Aquifoliaceae; genus Ilex; species Ilex paraguariensis. The sequence goes on from CAUOFW020004502.1 coordinate 1,454,954, forward strand.
TTTGTACAAACATATGGATAGTTTCCAGTTGCCATGCATAACTGTCTTTCATAAAGCCTTAAAAAAGGAACTTCCCTTGACAATTGCTTATTAATTTTTGTTCTTAACCTTGTTGACTGCCAATTCTTCGCAGTGGAAATTTGTGAGCGAATAGGATTATTTTTAGGATACGATGACACCCCTCTTTATTGAATCATTTTACTTGTGAGTAAATAGTTGCAATGCTGAAGTGATGGCAAATTGGATCTTTAATTAGTTGCAGCCAAGGCATCCACAATTGCCTTTCGAGAGGGTAAGATGTCCACTGTTTCTTTCAACGAGGCCATTGATATTTGGAGAGAATCCATCGATACTTGGAGCAAATCTAGTTGTAAATCATGTACTTTAACTCTAGCACTTAGCTCGACATTAATCTTGATGGAAGAGGTCCCTTGAAAAGTTGCAAAAAATTTTGGGGCTAAATTGTAATTTTTAAAACTTTAGGGGCCAAACTATAATTTCAAAAACTCTAGGGGTTAAATTGTAATTTTCAAAAATTTAGGGCCCAAATTGTAATTTAATGTAATTTCTGAAACTTTAGGGCCAAATTATAATTTTGGAAAGACTTTGGGTTGTGTGTAATTTTAAAATATTTGGTGGTGGAAATTGGTTTAGTTCTACCGGGGTATCTGAGAAGGGACAAGTAGGCTGGGCCGTTTCTTTTTTTTAATTAGTCTAGGTAATTGTGGGTTAATGTTAGTTGATCATGACAACGATCACGACTTCAGTGATGCATCTATTAAGATGTTGCGAGTGACTCAAGACAACTCAACAACCGACTTTATGTGGCTATAGAAGATGACAATGAAGACAACTGGTGTAGGTGGTGAAATCATAGATATGGACAAAATACTTTATGCTGTGAACATTAAGCTGGACATAGATTGGAGGCGCAAAAGAGGATGCGAAATAGCAATAGACTATGGATCGGAGTAGGGCTCTAATACCAATTGATGCAGGGAGGGAAGGGAAAGAAAAGGGATACCAAATCTTGCCAAAAATTAGGTTAAGAAACACAAATCTCCACGGAGAGTTCTCAAACTAATATTCAATTTTGATTAAAATAATGTAGAGTACATCCTTGTTTATAGACCAAGTGTCCTATCATAAATGAACTACTTTACTACTAAAACTCTATCAATTTATCCCTACTAATCTCAATCTGATAAACACTATCTAACTAAAATTCAAATAATAAATAATAAAAATAGCAAATAAAATCCTAACAAATCTACCAAGTACATTTCTCTTTGGACTAAAAACTCTTAGCCTTTCGTCTCGGCTTCCAGATTTGGTCATGTTGGTCCAACCATGCCATAGCTATACCTTCAGAACATCAATGAACGAGTAACCTTAAGGAGGTGACGATTTTTTGACTCAGCAATAAAATTATGTTCAGGAGTGCTCACATAAATAGTTTGCCATTCTCACTCCGAATAATTTTAATTTGAATATCAAACTAAGTACTCATTTTATGAAAAGATTTGAAGTAAGTGAAGGCTTTACTTTTAGTGTGGAGTAGGTAAACCTAAGTAAGATGAGAGTGACAATGAATAAAAGTGACAAACCAACGATAATCAGATATAGATTCCACACGAGAAGGCACCCACACATTAGTATGAATAATCATGAAAAAAGTAATGCTTCTGTTATTATTTCTATGATAAGATGAGGGTTTATACTTGAAAAATTCATAAGTATCACTGGCAAAAATATCCCTATTATACTTTTTAACGAAACTAGGAAATACTTTTTGTAAAACACCAAAAGAAAGATGACCTCAACGTGTATGTCACTGATGTAAGAGCTAAAGAGTTGAAACACCATTTACCTGAAGAGCTTGGCTTGCAAAATGAGAAGAAGCTTGAACATAAAAAAGATAAAGATCACCATATGCTTTATTCCTATCAATTGTTCTCCCCGTCTCCAGTTCCTAAAAGTAAGAATCAAAATTTTATTTTGCTGAACTTGGAAATGAAAATTTTTCGGCAATGTTTCAGTAACATTTTGGAAATAAGATGGAAACAAAAAAAAATTTAAAAATTTGTTTGTAAAACATTGGTCGAAACACCCTGAAACAAAAGTCAAAACACCCCGAAACACATTGAATCACCTCGAAACTTTTCTAAACATAAGAATTTTGATATTCAATTGATTATTTATTTCGGTTTCCATGGAAACGGAAATGTTTTGTATGTTTTGACCATTTTGAAACAAAATTTAATTCTTTTCCAAAAAGATAAAATGAGTAAGAAAGTCGTTGAACAATTCAAAGATTTGTAATACTACCAACATATAGTCAATTAGTTAAAAAATTAGTAACGTGACGGACAGATGCGAGGGACATTGATGGAGAGCAATTAATTGAACCTTTCCCAGAAACAGAGAAGGAAGATCCATATGTCACTCTTACATTATCTCTACTAGAGTGTGGAGATTAGGAGAAAAGGCTAGAAATCTTCGTGCGGTCAGTGGCTCCAAAATTTATTATCCAAGGAGTATATGAGGACAAGATACTAAATGCAGTAATTACTTGTATGGACAAAGTTGGAAGAAGAAAATAGTGTTAGAAGTTGTAGTAGACCATTGAACTAAGATGGAGCATTTGAAACCTCCATCAAATGAGCATGAGATTGTACGGTACCACCTCGGCTAGGGGTATTAATTTTATCCATTAACATGAACCCGACTCGACACAAAAATAAAAAATAACACGATTAGTTGACATGAGTAATAAATAAGTCAAATTAAGGTTCGACATGATTAACGGGTACTATAGATAGAAATAAGTATTTAACTAGTATTGTAGATAAAAAATAAGAAGTTTTTAATTTTTTAAATAGTATTATATGAGTCATTATGGAATTAAATAATTTCTTATGGACACGGATATTGACATGAACCCGAAATGTACCAAAAGTAACCCGACATGAAAATAATATGATTGAAAGTGACGTGACACAAAAATGACATGATTGACACCCCTAACCTTGGCCACCATCGCGTCCACAAGTGGGACGTCCATTCACCTTTCGACAAGAATCCCTTGTGTGTCTTGTTTTCCCCAAGTAATCACGCTTCAACACAAACTTGTCAATAGTCTTGGATTGAGCTAATTTGAGATCAGGCTGAGGAATAATAACTAAAGTAGATTGCTCCTAAACGGGAGCTTCAACATATACTTGTCAATAGTCTTGGATTAAGCTAATTTGAGATCAGGCAGAGGAATAACAACTAAAGCAGATTGCTCCTAAACGGAAGCATGAACCATAGCAGTCACACAAGGTGCAAAAAGGGCTACAATTGAAAATCTAAACCCGAATCTGATTATATTTAATGTTGAAGCCAACAAGATTGTCATAAACACATTCTTTCTCCACTAATTGCTGAAACTTTGTGGCGTTCTGCTTGATAATTCTTGAATTAGTCAAGCTCTTGCTATGAAGTGGTCAACCCCTTATAATATATTTCAAAGTACTTGTATTTGTGATTGGTATCCCGAACTTTCTTTTGAAGGTCATCTGTCTTAGCAATGTTACCACTTTAATAGTATGTGTGAGACACAACATACCAATTATGGACAGTATCAAGAAATAGAAAACCATGACTAATATGAGGTTGTATTGAATTAAGTAACTTAGACATAATTAGGGCATTTTCAGATGTCCATTGCATAAAGGAAGGATCTAATTCACTAGGCTTTGTGGTATCTCTAGCTAAATAACCCATCCAAAGAAACAGCTTGGAATTATAAAAAATAAGCTTGTGACCATGCCAAATAATTGCTTCCATCCAATTTCTCCGGGCTACTTGGAAGAGATAAGTCATTCGCAAGAGTCCATGGATGGCTCAATACACCGCTTTTAGTACTAGTAGAAGTCACAGTACCGTCTGACATGTCCTGGCAATTGGAATAGCACAATAGAAACAAATGTCCACATAAAACAACAACCTAGGATGAGTTTTGAACCTTTGACAAGCAAAGAAAAGCAATAAGCAGGCCAAAAAAGTAGTCAAACAACCCCTATCAAAAATCTACCGATTCTTAAATCTGGCAAAAAACCATCTAAAATCCAACCCAACCACAATAAAATCTGTTAGACAATAATTGTCAACCATAGTTGAACCTCATAGTGTAAGATCGAAGCAAACTAAGCGATAGATAGGCTCAAAAAACTCGAAATTTCAGTTTTCAGGAAACAAAAGTGCAAAAGTACTTTAAAAATAGAAAATCCAGATCAAATGTCTTCAAAAAATTATGAAAAAGTACCATAATTCTCAAATATTAGTGATAAATCAAATCATGAAGCTTCCAAAGTTCCAATCAAATCTAACCAAGTTGACACTAATGTTAGGAGTTCAGGTCTTGATGTCAACACGTCGGAATCCCCGTCAGACTTTTTTGACAAGTTTCGACCAATCTCAACTCCTTCGGATTTGGTCGGTGCTCTGATATCAAGTTAAATTGTGAAATTCAAGGGTTTTAGGATAAGTGAAAGTTTCGGGAGTAGTGTGTAAAGTTACACAGCTACACCCTAGCCTTTATATAAATACCAAGTATAAAAGTACCGTTGAGCTGAAAAATAAAGCATGACATATTCCATTCGGAGGAATAAAATCAAAATGATCTTTTGAAGAGATTACTGAGTGGTTGATAGCTTTGGTCTTGAAAATTGGTATAGTTTTGAACAAAGAACTACTGAGGGTTTGAATCATTCTCTCTCCTATTTTTGTTTGTCGAATAGGTTTGTTTCGTTATGTGTTTTTCTCAGACACAACATAACGAAAATGAAGTGGCTCGGTTACCCCACCTAGCTGAGCTAGAAAAAAATAGATTAAATCTAAATGAAACTTTTTTTTTTCTTTTTAATTTTAAATATGATATGATCCCAAGGATTGAAATATCGTGTCGACACGTTCGAAACGTCTGAAACATTTCAGATTTTCAACACATCGACACGAAAAAAGGGTGAAAAACTAAAATTCCTGCGTTTCAAGCGAAATGTTACTGTTTTGGACTATTTCGATCGAAACAGTAATGTTTCGCTCGAAATAGGGACTTGATTCGACTTGCAGTGTCCAGACTCCAGAATCCTTTAGCCAAAAAGGGAAGAACTTCTTCCCCTGGGACAGTTTCTCTAGCAAAATAGAAGAGAGAGATAGCTAGAGGAGATAAGCTCAGAAATCGAAATGAGATGAGTTAGCGGCTTTTCAGGGGTCATCCTTGCGTCCAGATCCAACCTCTTCTAGGTATAATTTTCTTCTTTTCTCTTATTCTTCTCTGCCGGTGGCTAGTGATGGGTCTTCATCGATCTATCTTCTCTCTCTTCATCGATCGGACTTTTAATCGGTCTGTCATCTCTGTCTTCATCAATCGAAGTCTCAGATCTTCTCTCTCTCACAGTCGATCGGAGTCTTGATCTTCTCTCTCNCAAGTTTACTGTAGTTGATGTCTTGAGAGTTTAATTTTATAAGGATATTTGGGTTGGGGAGATGACGTTCTCAAGTTTATTTTGTTGTTTATTTTTTCTTTCTTCATATCATGATCATATTGTTACTTCTTTGGTTAGGTTGAACTCCTCAACAGCTGCTTGGGATTTCGGATTTGGTAGGTGTCTAAGTAATAGAGTCTTAGAAATTAGTGTCACTTTGAACTAAGATTCTTTGGACAAAAGTTGTTGGGTCATTGACCCATCAAATTCTTTCTCATCCCAGTCTTTTTTCAGATCTTTGATTAATGATCTTTCAATTCTTCCCTTTTACCAAATATTGAAGATTTGGAAGGTTAAGGTGACTTTGAAAATGCAAGTTTGTGCATGTGTTATTGCTCACAATAAGATCAATACTTATGATAAGGTCCAAAGAATAAGGCTTTACAGTAATCTTTGTCTGTAGTGATTTGTCATGTAGAGAAAATTGTGGAAGTGTGGACCATGTATTTTTACATTCTATTACATTATCCTTATGAAATGATTTAACAGGGCTTTGTTGGGTGGCCCGCAATCTATTTTATCAATAGGTTTGGGTGGTGGTGTGAGGGGTGTTACTGTATTGTTCTTTCCTTGCAATAGTTTGGTTTATTTGATTGGGAAAAAATTCGAGAATTNTTAACAGGGCTTTGTTGGGTGGCCCGCAATCTATTTTATCAATAGGTTTGGGTGGGGGTGTTACTCTATTGTTCTTTCCTTGCAATAGTTTGGTTTATTTGATTGGGAAAAAATTCGAGAATTTTTTAAGATAAAGGAGAAGTGATGGAAGTGTTGTGGGATTGGATCTGTTTCTTAGTTTTGTTTTTGGGCTTTGGTGACAAAGGAATTTGAGAACGCCCTTCCTTTGTATAGTACATCGAATAGGATAGCATCGTGTGAAAGATTGTAAGAGTTTTTAGAGGATGTTCTACTTTTTTTCTGTTTTTTGAATGTGATAGGGCTTGGATACACTTGATTGCACTTCCTTCCGACACACAAACTTTTTCTATTTAGTTTGGGTTGCATCTGATCTTTCCTGCTGTAGGAAAGGATAATTGCCATCACATTTGATCCTTCTCCTTTTTGTCTAGGCAATGTTCATAATTGTTATTGTTGCTAGTAGTTTGCACTTGTATTTAAGCTTGCATAGCAAGAAAAGAAAAGGAAGGAAAAGAAGAGGAGAAAAGTACTTCAGCTCCTAAAAAGACTTGAACCCAGGTATAGCAAGAAAAAAAAAGGAAGGAAAAGAAGAGAAGAAAGTACTTAAGCTCCTAAAAAGACTTGAAACTAGGTCTCTACTGTGAATTCGAATAGGCTTTGGGCCTTTTTATGCTTTTATTTGCAGGTTGATGGCCCCTGAAAACTGGTTTCTTGAAACTGATTAAGTAGACTCGCATTCAATGTATTTTTGTTATGTATCTTGGACAAGAAAGAGCTATAAAAGTGTTAATTATCTACTAATTGATGAAGTTTGAGATATACAGCCAGTGTTATTTAAATATTTCCACAAATGTTGAGTTTATTTCTCGAGTACTGAGGTTCTCATAATTCTATATGGACCTGATATAGCAGACATTCTTTGGAAGACTCGATCCATCTTACATTCTTCCCTTCCCTTGATTTAGCTCAACATTGCCTTGTCCTAATTATTTGGGTGGGATACCTTAATTAGGTTTCACCATTTCACTGTGTTTAGGGTCATAATTTTAGTCACACAGTACTGTATAATGTCTTTACTATCTTACCCCTTGCTAATCTGTCTTTACCTTTTGGCATTAGTTCATTGGACCATATTGCTTTTTCTCATTGGGCAATTTTTTTTCCTTTGTTGCCTGTGGACTAAACACGTGGGTTTTCATAATTTGAACTCCAAGGAATCTTACATGCTCTTACCTAATAGATTGCCAAACGAACTCCCAAAAGTATAGCTTGACTTGAATTGGACAGGAACACTGTTTAAATCCTTCACTGGTCACTTTCCATTTAGTAATTTTTTCAAGAGAATATTTATCAATTCAGTATCCATCGAACCAACAGAAATTTAGTAGGATATTTATTCCTTCATGTATTTATCATCATCAATATCCTAGGTAGATGTCTGAAGAAGAACCTAATCTAACTTTAGTTCTTCAGTGACTGCAATTGAGATCAGTAAGGAGCCAGAATATTTATTCCTTCATGTATTTATCATCGCCAACATGCTAGGTAGATGTTCGAAGAAGAACCTAATCTAACTATAGTTTGCGATCAGTAAGGAGCCAGGTGGTTCATTGTGTTTTTTTGTGTGCAACAGTATGTTTCATTTCATTTTGTTTGTGATTTGTTTCGATGTGCAAGACCCGAATTGGTCATTAGGTTGATATCTATTGTTGCTCTTCTTTATATTCTCTGCTCGTAGTTTTCCTTCTGCAGTGAGTGCTGAGCAGCACTTTCTGTAAGTGTTGCTCAATAAGATGTGGGATCAAATCTTGTCTTCATCCAGGCTCAAGGTACGAGGGTTTTATAGGTAAGGAAAGGGCAGCCTCGTTGTGCAGCCCATTAGCTTTGGACCCGCCAAAAGATAAAGTCACCACAGTATCTGCCTTTTAGGAATTCTTCTAGTGTTATGGGCCGATGAGACATCATTGTCAAGAATATTTCTAGGCCTCATTTGCCCTGTTCTCTCCCCACTATTTTCTCATTCATTACTCTAGAAAGTGTATTTTAGGCTCTCTGAGGCATGCAAGCTGAGCTATTTCGTGACAGAACCTCCGGAGAGCCCAACCTGGGAATTAGTCCAGTTGGTGGACATCCCAAGGCCCATCTCACCCCCAAAGTGGGCCTAAGTTACTGGAGCTTGCTCCCATGAAGGCTCCCAATAAATTTTTAATATATTCAACAATACCCAAAAGCACAGAAAAGACCCTAGCCCAAGTCTTTCAAAATTTGTGCTTGAAACGTAAGTCTCTCGAGTCCAATACTAATGAGGATGTGGGTGCCAAAGATAGTAAACAACAAAGAGAATTTGTGTCTGATGTGATGGGTATCATGTAGGAATTGAATAGATACTATAGATTAATTATGATAGTTATTTAGATACTTTTAATAATTATCTTTTAAGTAATTTCTTTTAACTTATGAGAATTTATTTGTTATTATTTATTTGTTTTAGGATTTTAGTTTTCCTATATAAAGGGATGCATGTAACGGTTTCAGATTATACTTTAATTATTATTGATTACTGATATTGAATCTTCTTCCTCAAATTCTCTCTTTTGTCATCGCTTTCTTATTTTCTTATCCCCTTTTTCTTCCATTCTCATCTCTAAGTCTTCCCTAATATGATCTACATCAATTTGGTATTATAGTCCAACATCGCGCACTGTTCACTATTCATCGCGACTGTTTTTGTGAACCAGTTGAGTAAATCGAAGACCCTCGTTGGGTTTATCGTTTGTCAGTAAACGTTGGTGACCTTTAGAGTTGTTGCCGCTATTCTTCAATTATAATTGTAGTCGTTGTGCGGCATTGAAGATTGAACAAAGTCTTTGCTGTGTGCTGCAACTCTTCGTGAAGAAGGAAGTAGCAGCCTCCTACTCGTCGGAAAAGCTTCGCTATGTGTTGCCATCTTTGCGTCGACACAAATAGCAGCCTACTGCTCCGTTTGAAGATTTGTAAGGCTAAGGTTCCATCGTGAAGTCCATCGTTAAGGAAGAAGACACTGGATTTTAACCCTTTCATCCCATAAAGTTCCAAAATTATAGAAACCTCCCCAGAAGGTCCAAAAAATTGTAGAATCACCCTCATAAGTTTAAGCAAATTACAAAAATACCATCTAAAACTCCGGAATTAGAGAAACATCACCAACAAATCCAAAAAATTGTAGAATCACTCCTAGAAATTTCAGGAAATCATATAAGTATCACCCCAAAAGTTTCAGAAATTATAGAATCATCTCCAAAAAGTTTCAAAATTTCCTCTTGATTATATTATGCATACTCCCATAGAAATTTGAGACTAATATTTTTATTCATTGGGAAATTAGAGAATTTGTAAATGGTCCAAAACATATTTTTTTCTATTTAAGTTTTTTCATTTCTTGTAATTATCAATTGCATTCTTGAACTCTTTCTTATGTTATTCTCATCTTTCAAAGTCCATCATGAGTTTATATGATCATTATGATGTCTATTTATATATTTATCCAACATCAAGAATGTCTCAAGTTCACAGTTTTTCACAACATCATCACCATATCTATTCCACTCCTAGAGTTTCTCGAAGTCATCATAAAGTTCATAGTAAGTTTGAGGTTTATTATGAAAATTATCTAGAATACTATTCTGGGACATTTAGGTCACATAACAGTTATCAACGTCATGCTTCCTAAAGTCATCATCAAGGTCAATCTGGATTAGTCTTCAATGTCATTAGTGACCATTCAAAAGTCTAAACTGCCTTAGAAAAAAGGTTGAGATATTTGAAATTGGAGTTGCCAATTCTAAACGTTCACTCGGCCAATTACGTGAAGAATGTAGAGTGATGAAAAACCAATTATTTGAATTAACAAGTAAACTTTTTCACTTGAATAAAATTCTTGCGAGTCAGCAAATGGAAGAAAATAAAGACAAGTCTCCAGTTTCACCTACTGTCAGACACCCATATAATGATAGTCATATTTTTGTTCCATTGGACTCTCATGCTTTACATCCTTCAAAACATACTTTCAATTGTTTGAATATTGATACTAGTGATGAGATTATTTTTGATCCTATCATGTTTCCTACCTCATTAGAGCCAAAAGTTGAATCATCACTAATCATTAAATTGGAGGAAAAATCCATTCAGTTGGTTCCTATGCAAGATGTTGAGCATATTGAGCTATATATTTTACAATCTGTTAGCGATTATTTTATGTTTACTAATCCGAATCACAAATTTTTATTTGGAAGACAGGCTACTTAATCAAGGTACTCCATAACCTCTTATTTTGTTATCTAGTGTTTCTACAAGTGAAATTGCTTCTTCCTCAGCACTAGCTCCAATTCTTATCTTTCCATTTCTATCGCATATTTTGGGCCAAATAGATGATGTGCTACGTGACCAGATTTACATTACTACAGATGGAAATTCTTGTATTTATTCTGATCAATGAAAAGATGTTGATGGTTCTTTCATTTTAGATGAGGTGTTTGGTCATCTTTGTGCTGCTCTCTTAGGTATTTTTGCTTTCAAGACTCTTCGGAGGAGAGTTTTTCTCAACCGGAGGAGAATGATGGGGATCGTGTAAGAATAGGATAGATATTATAGATTAATTATTATAGTTTTTTAGATACTTTTAATAATTATCTTTTAAGAAATTTTTTTTAACTTATGAGGGTTTATTTGTCATTATTTATTTGTTTTAGGGTTTTAGTTTCCCTATATAAAGGGATGCATGTAAGGGTTTTAGATTATACTTTGATTATTATTGATTACTAATATTGAATTTTCTTCCTCAAATTCTCTTTCTTTCCTCATCCCCTTCTTTTTCTTTTTTCATCAATTTCTTCTTCCCTTCTCATCCCTAATTCTTATCTACATTATGATGCCTTTTATTTGGCCTTGACTTACCCCAAACCTAACGAGGTCCTACCTCATTGCTCAACCCCTAAGGCCTTTGTCCATACTATGGGTAAGAAGAGCTTGCCAAAACCCTTACGGAGCCAGGGCGGGGATAAGTTGCATCCAAGAATTGGGGAAGTACCCCAGAATCACACCTTGGAATCCCTGATTGATGTGCAAATCAAACAAGTTGTAGACTCTACAAAAGAAATTGATGAAAGTAATCTGCAAGTTAGTATGTCCCAATGGATTTCTCAAGTTCCAACTTCCATTCCGGATGATTCAGAAGCTCTCTCGACTGCAGCAGTGGCGGTGGACTTCAACAGCCACACGAGCCATGCTAATCATCTCCTAAAACTGTCAGGGAGTCGAGCGACCCTGGACAGTTCGCACACTTCGAGGGATCATACAATCTCATCGCCCGGATGTGGTCTTCGTTATGGAGACTAAGAATAAAGTAGATAAGTTGGAAAAGATTCACCATTCTATGAACTACAGGTATTTTGAGTATGTAGACCCAATCACGTTATCTGGAGGCCTAGCTTTGTGGTGGAAGGAAGGGGTGGATGTTCATATTGATTTTAAAAGTCAAAATATCATCAATACTAGGTGCAAAATTAATCAACCCCCATCGGTGTGGCAATCAACTTTTATTTATGTTGATCTGAACTTTGACAAGAGGCAAAGGCTGTGGAGGTTCTTGAGATCTCTTGCTAAGGACCATACCCTTCCTTGGTTGATTGTTGGTGATTTCAATATTATTGGATCTGTTTGGGACAAATTGGGAGGCAGAGCGAGAAATTATAGGAAAATTGAGGGATTTCAATTGCTAGTATCGGATTGTGGAGTTATGAAAATTGATCCGAAAGGCTCCTCCTATACTTGGTCTAATAACAAGGAAAGAGCTGCAAACGTCTAGGAAAGAATCGACAAGGTTTTAGCCAACCCAAATTGGAAGACTTACTTCCTTATGCTCACGTTTTTCATGAATCAAGGTTAGGTTTTGACCACTGCTAAATAGTGATAGACCTTAGTCTTGAGCCAAAGAAACTCCCTTATCGCTTCAGATTCGAAGCAATGTGGTTGGATTCTAATAATTGCGAGGCAATTATTAAAGCGAGTTGGCTCCCTCCAGTCCACAACCCCAATTTGGGATCCATCCAACGCAAACTGAGGGAGTGCTGTGTCAACCTACAAAACTGGAGCAGAGAAGCCTTTGGAAACTATAGAAAGAAAGTAGAAGAGCTCAATTACAAGCTTAAGATGGTTAAGAGAAGTGCTCCTACAAAGGACAATCTTAGTCTAGAAAGAGAGCTACAAACCCAAATTGACTCTATGAGGAGAAGGGAGGAGATGTACTGGATGCAGCGTTCACGAATCAACTGGTTAAGGCATGGAGACCAAAATACAAAATTTTTTCACCTTACCACAATCCAAAGAAGGCAGCAAAACCAAATTCTTAGTTTGAAAACCATTTATGGAGATTGGATTGGGGATGAAGTGAGCCTAAATTCCCACATATCAGACTATTTCAGTTCTTTATTCTCCTCGGTTGGTACCCGAGACTTTTCTGATGTGCTGCAAGTGACTCCCCCCTTAGTTTCAGGTGAAATGAATACAAAGCTTATGCTCTGTGTTACTGAGAATGAAATTCTGATAGCTGTTAAACAATTTGGTGAACCTTAAGTCCCAAGCCTTGATGGTTTTCCGAGAATTTGTTTACCAGAGACATTGGCAAATCATAGGAGGGGAAGTATGTAGAGTTGTCTAGAATTTTTTTGCTGAAGGCGTGATGAGCCCGGAGTTGAACAAAACCAATTTAGTTTTAATCCCTAAAGAACCCTCTCCTGAATCTCTCACCCAATTTCGCCCCATAGCTCTATGTGACTTTCTTTGCAAGATCATTTCCAAAACTCTTGCCAATAGGTTGAAGAGCATCCTCCGATTTCTAGTCACCCCTAACCAAGTCGCTTTTGTTCCTCATCGTCAAATCCAAGATAGTATTCTTATTGCTAACAAAGCTTTCCATGCCCTTAAGATTAAAATGGGCAAAGAGAACCTGATGGCAATCAAGTTAGACCTCAATAAAGCGTACGATAGAATTGAATGGGACTTTCTGGGAGCTATTTTGAAGAGGTTGGGTTTTCATGACTCTTGGACTAATCTTTATCCTCCAATGTGTTACTACGGTGAATTTTGAAGTAATGATTAACAGGGCTGCTAGGTGTGAAGTTACCCCACACATGGGACTTACACAAGGCGACCTAATCTCACCATATTTATTCCTCCTAGTTGCGGATGTCCTCTCTAGACCTATATACAAAGATTTGTATGAAGGACGGCTCTCTGGTATGCGAATAAAACAGCGATGACTTATAAACGATGTAAGAATTTATAAACTTTTATTTACCGATGACTCCCTTATTTTTCTAAAAGCTACTGTACAGAAGGGTAGACAACTAAGGAGTACGTTGTCCAAATATTGTGAGGCTTCGGGGCAACTTATAAACTTTTAGAAATTAGGGGTGCTGTTTTCCAAAAAAACTCCCCAGGATGTAAGAATTTCTCTGAGCAATCAATTGGATATTGAAGCTCTCCCTAGCAATGCAAAGTCCTTGGGTATTCCTTCCTTTTGGGGTCGGTCCAAGGTAGAGACCTTTAATTACTTAGTTGAAAGAGTTATGAGGAAAATTCAAGGGTGGAAGGAAAATTATCTATCCCAAGTAGTGAAGGAGGTGTTGATCAAGGTAGTGGTGCAGGCGATCCCTAGTTATGCAATGCCCTGTCTAGCTTTCCTCGTAAGTTATGTGATAAATTTACTTCTTTGGTGAGAAGGTTTTGGTGGGGGAAGAATTCGGAGGCAAATGGTATACATTGGAAAAAATGGGATGAGTTTACGTTACCAAAAGCGCAAAGGGGTATGGGCTTTAGGGATTTCCATTGCTACAACCAAGCTCTGTTGGCTAAGCAAGGGTGGCGACTTATCCAAAATCCAAATTCTTTTTGGGCACGAATCATGAAGTCAATCTATTATCCTAACATTGATTTTTTATAGGCCAGAAGGGGCGCAAGACCTTCATGGATGTGGAGTAGTCTCCTTTTAGAGAGGGATCTGCTAGAGAAGGGAGTCCACTGGCAAGTGCAAAATGGTAATAAGATTTGCTTCTGGAAAGATAAATGGGTAACCCACTCCCAAATTTTAGAATCTCTTCTATAAAGCCGGCTGACTATGAGATTAACTTGGTGGAAGATGTTATTCTACGGGATATGAAGGTATGGAATGTTAATGCCATGAAACAAGTGATTAGGTCAGAGGAATGGGAAGCTATCTCTCATATTCCAATTGCAAAACAAATGGGCACTGACAAACTGGTCTGGGATCCCAGTCCTAAAGGAGTTTACAATGTGAAGTCAGGTTATGTTCTAGCCAGAGAGGATAAACAGTTGAAGATAAAGAATCTAGAGGGGGTGTCCAGTAGTTCTCATCCAAGACTTTGGAAGCTAATCTGACAGCTTAACACTATCCCAAAAGTTAAGCACTTCTGATGGAATGTGATGTCTAACGCCTCGGCTACCCAACAAAACTTATTTAGACAAAGATGTGTGACTTCCCCATTGTGTAGGATCTGCAACACAGAAGTTGAGACTGCGGAACACCTACTCCTTTCCTGCGGTTGGACCTATAAGGTGTGGTTTGGGTGTGATTTGGGCCTCAGAATGGGTCAACAAGTTATCCCCAGTATTCATAAGTGGATCTCAGATCTGGTGGATGCATTGCCGGATTCCAAACAAGCAGTGGTATTTTTGAGCAAGGTGGCCTTTGTTGGGTGGACCTTCTGGAAAATGAGGAATGGAGCCATCTTTCATCACCAGCTCCCTAACCCTTTGAACTCCATTAATAGGGTCATAATGGGGTGGGGAGACATGGGTTATTCAAGACCTTGCAGATCTAGGGGCCAACCAAATTCGGATGCACAGAATTCATCACAAGTCCCTAGCTTCCCCCATCCCAGAATTTGGTCAAATTCAATTGTGATGTCGCATTTAACCCAAGCAGGTCTAAAGCTTCGGCTGGAGTGGTGTGTAGGGATGCTGGTGGGGTTCTCATTGATGGGGTTTCCTTCCCAATACCAGCAGCATCCAGTCTGTTTTTTGAAGCTGCTACAGTCCGTGAAGCCTGCCTCATGGCTCTTTCTCTGAACCTTAATCGTGCTACAAATGAAAGTGACAACCAGCCCCTCATTTTGCTATGCACCAGAGAAGATGATCCCCCATGGGAAATAGATCCCTTTATAGAAGACATCAAGCCTGCTGCTACAGTCTTGAATCATAAGTTCAGATATCTTTTCCATCCCTTACCTCAGGACTGGGTGGTGAATCCACCACTTGAGCTGGGGGATTTACTTATTTCCAATTGTAATCAATCGTTTGTTTGATGGATGAAATTTTCCTTTTCTGATAAAAAAAAAAAAAAAAGACTTAGATACCAAAATAGTGAGGCATAATTCAGGTTTTAGACGAAAGAACCAAGCTTTATAATTTTGACCGATTCCTAGCATTGGTATATCTTGTTTTATATGTACGAAAATTACTACAAAATTTATGTATTTAATTAGAATCAGAACAAGTTTTCATTTAGTCCCAGGAGATTGTTAGTGAAAAACCCCCTTATTCATTCACCGATACCCTGTTCCCTTCACACTCTGGCCACTACCTTTTCGGTGACCTATATGCCATTCTAAGCAATTCTATTTTATAGTTGGTTCAACTTCCTGCAATACCTTACATATATTGCTTTTCAAAAATATTGTTATGCTCTAGTGTGGGTTTATGATGTACTAATAGCCATCACCGTTACCTTATACAGGATCCGGGAACAAAACCAGCAACGCGGGTATGGCCTTCAATTAACGTTGGTACGGAAATATATGTTAGCAGTGAGGGTGCGGGGGTGACTGCTGAATGGGCTGTTTCTGATTTTGATGTATTGGTACTAGAAGATGCTACCTCTGATGGTAGGGGATTTTTGTAGGTACTGAACATATTGTAGTTATTGCTAGTATGTTCACTTTCAACTTAAATAGTTAAAATTGGATCAAAAAAAAAAAACTTGAATGGTTAATTTTTTTTGATCCAAAACTTAAATAGTTAATTAATCCAGTAATATTGCTTGCTTTCATTTTTTTCCCCCTCGGTTCTGTATTCTGATTTTCTATAAATTTGACAAGAGAATATCTACATTAACTGCAAAATGATGTTTCTTATGCTAGTGTTGCTGATAGAATGTGTGGAATTGGTTATGACACGTTATTGTTCTTTTAGAGAAAAAATTGGTTTTANGTTTTTTAGTAGCACAAGTGGCTGATTGTAAATTTCATTCCACATTATAGAAAAGAAAGGAGCAAGAGTCTCCATTAAAGAGTGGATTAACCGAACTCCCGAGCTGGTAAACCACTATACTTTTATTGTACACAACTCCCCAAATTCCTCAGTATTCTTTACATAAATCGCACAAAACTTGAAGCTTAGACCCAAGTTATCAAGTATAATCCATTCCCTCTGTTCATCCACACTAATTTACACCATCAGTTTGGCGTCGTCTGTGGGAACGATTGTTCCTGTTACAAATACGTTGATCTTTCAATAACCGATGGTCTCAACTTGCAACATGAGCAGAAGCCAAACAAAACTACTACGAATGCAGGACCAACAAGAAGCTACCAACGACAGACAACCCGAGAATGCCCCGGAGACTAATCCTTCCATGGGGAATTCCCCTGCAAATAACGAGTTGGAGGCCCTTCGTTTAGTTAATCAGCGACTATTACAATAGAATGAGGAGCTTCTAAATCTTTTGCAATGCCCATAGGAGGCACGACCAGCCCAAGAAAGCCTGAATAATCCACCTCACAAAGAACAACACCTGGATCCCCTTACAGAAGTCAACGAAGGAGGAAAAAACAGCTAGACCTTGGGGCAGATTTCCCATGTACTCCCCAGGAATGGACACAATAAAAAAGTGCAAAGTCAAAACGCTGGGGGTGAAAAAAATGATTTTTTCCCTTATCAGCAGCAGAGGAGAGAACAGTACTGGGAACAACGCTTCAAGGACATCCAGTAAGAGCTCAGCCACATGAAGGAAGCTGTGAAGAGCAAGGCTCCAGTCACAATGGATGCCCTAGTGCAACAAACTGAGTCCCCATTCACCAGTGGCGTGCTGCATTTTTCCCTCCCGCCAAAATTCAAAATGCCACAGATGGAGGCTTCGATGGGACGAAAGACCCCGTAGACCACCTCAATACCTACAAGAACTGGATAGAGCTGCATGGATATCAGGACCCTGTGCATTGCAGGGCCTTTGCCATTACGTTGAAGGGCTCAACCCTGGCGTGGTTTAATAGGCTTCCCCAGCCTCAATCTCATCCTTTAAAGAACTTTCCATATCCTTTGTATCTCATTTCATTAGAGCTCAGACATATAGAAAGTCAAGCTACCACTTATTGAATGTGAAGTAAGGACCCCAAGAGAACCTTAGGTCCTATGTCTAGAGGTTCAATTTAGAGTCACTGAGAGTGGATGTCCCAGATGAGAAGTTTGTCATTATTGCATTCATAGCTAGTTTAGGCGTGCAATCCAAAGACTTGATATTTTTTATTTCGAAGAACCCTCAGGCAAGCATGGCTGAGGTGTTGACCAAGGCAGAGAAGTACATAAACAGCGAGGAAGCCCTTCTCTCAAAGGTAGGGAGCTCTTCCACGCAAAAATATAAAGTGAAAAAATAGAAAAAGTGGGATCGAAGTCCCAAAAGAGAAAGAGGACGAGATAGGTCTCCAAGAAGAGACAAAGATCGTTCCCCCAAAAGAAGGGGGACGTCAGAGATCTCCTAGGCCCGCCACAGCCAGGGTTGCAGCCGAGGTACGAACCTTGGCAGCTCTCTCCCCTCACTGCAACGATATTACAGATCTTGTATGAGGTGCAAAATGAGAAATTTCTAAGATGGCCACCTCGGATGAAAGCGGACCCAACAAAAAGACATCCCATGAAATACTGTAAGTACCACAGAGATCATGGTCACCACACTGATGATTGTATCTAGTTGAAGAAAGAGATTGAATTCCTGATTCAACGAGGCCAGTTGCGCTGCTACATAGCTCTAGATAATCAGAACCGAGCTCCACCACCTCAGCAACAGGCTCCTATGCAGCACCAGCAACCCCTAGGAGAAATCAGAGTGATATTTGGAGGATTCGCAGGAGGGAGAGAATCTAGTTCAGTTAGAAAGGCTCATTTACGTAGAATCAGAGCTGGCGAAACATAGGAGGTGCACACTGTCCAAGGCACCGCGGCTGAGCACAGCAATCAGCTTCTCAGACTCATATTTGGAAGGTTACTAACATCCCCATGATGACCTGCTGGTGGTAAGGGCTGTCGTTGCTAACAGAACTGTTCATCGGGTTCTGATTGATAACGGGAGCTCTGCAGATATCATATTTGCTTCTGCGTTTGACAAAATCAACATAGACAAGGAAAAGTGGGAGCCAGTCATTACTCACCTGTTAGGGTTCGCAGGGGAAAGGGTACTACCCCTAGGCTCAGTTCGACTTGTGCTCACTATGAGAGATCCTCCTTGCCAGGCTACCACTGTAGTAAGGTTCCTGATGGTTGATGCCCCTTCCGCATACAACATGCTGCTCAAGAGACCATCCCTTAACGCAATGAAGGCAATCCCCTCTGCCTATCACCTGATTATGAAGTTTCCTACAGAGAATGAAGTTGGAGTGGTCCGAGGAGACCAGCTTGTAGCAAGGGAATGTTATATGACCTCGATGAAGCAGAAAGAAGTCAAAAGTATCCAATTAGATAAGCTCGACATGAGGGACGAGCGAGACACTAGGCTAACGCCATCAGAAGAACTAAAGCCTATTCAACTTGATGAGGAGCTGGAGCACCTTGTTTACGTCGGGTCTAAACTAAGCAGGGAAATAAAGGACCTTCTCATCCAATTCCTAAAGAAGAACATGGGGATATTCGCCTGGAAGCAAGAAGACATGGAAGGTATCGACCCCTCGGTTATCACATACAAGTTAAGTGTAAATCCTAATTGCAAGCCTGTTAAGCAGAAACGAATAAGTTTTGTCCTAGACCGCTAAAAGGCAATTAACAAGGAGGTCAGCAAACTTCTCTTCGCCAAAGCCATTAGGGAAGTAGACTACCCTACCTGGTTAGCCAAAGTGGTTCTTGTCAAGAAGGCCAACAGCAAGTGGTGACTCTGCATTGATTTTACTGATCTCAATCGAGCATGCCCCAAGGACAACTTTCCTTTACTTCGGATCGACTTAATAGTGGATGCCATTGTTGGACACAAGCTCCTCAGCTTCATGGACGCTTTCTTCGACTATAATCAAATTAGGATGGATCCAACCGACCAGGAGAAGACCTCATTTGTGACTGAGTAGGGGGGATATACTGCTATCAGGTCATGCCTTTTGGGTTAAAGAACGCAGGAGCCATCTATCAGTGTCTAGTGAATCGAATGTTCCAAAAATAAATTGGAACGTCTATGGAAGTCTACATCGACGATATGTTGGTAAAATCACTGAAGGCAGAGTTCCATATTGCGCATCTAGCAGAATCGTTCCAGATCCTTAAGGAATACAAGATGAAACTCAATCCAACAAAATGTGCCTTCGGAGTGTCTACAAGAAAATTTCTGGGCTTCATAGTCAACAGTAAAGGAATTGAGGCTAACCCAGAAAAGGTTACGGCAGTCCTTGCTATGCAGCTGCCTTCTAATGTAAGGGAGATCCAATGCTTGATTGGGAAAATAGCTGTCTTGAGTCGTTTTGTGTCCAAATCGAGCGATAAGTGTCAACCCTTCTTTTAAATTCTAAAAAAGGCGTTCTAATGGGATACCCGATGTGAAGAAACATTTAATGCTTTNGTGGTGAAGAAACATTTAAGCTTTGAAGGTTTACCTGAGCTCTCCTCCTGTTTTGGTAAGCCCCTTGAGAGAGAAATACTCACTCTCTATCTAGCTGTCTCAGATTTCTCAACCAGTGCAACAGTAGTGAGGGAGCGGGATAAATCTCAGCAACTAGTCTACTACTGTAGCAAAGCTATGAGGGGTACGGAGGAGAGGTACTAAAAAATGGAGAAGCTTGCTTTAGCATTGGTGACTACAGCCAGGAGACTTAGACCATATTTCTAGGCTCACACGATTGAGGTCCCAACAGAATAGCCAATGAAGTAAGTGCTGCATAAACCAGAGTCTTTAGGGAGACTGGTAAAGTGGGCCATAGAGCTCAGTGAATTTGATATCAGATTCAAGCCGAGAACTGTGATCAAAGAGCAAATTCTTGCAGATTTCATCGTGGAGTTCACAATACCAACATCTATGGAAGCAACGCAGCTATTGCCCGACCTCCCCACATGGAAGCTTTCAGTAGATGGAGCCGCAAACGCTCAAGGAAATGGTGCCGGCTTAATACTGACCTCTCCAGATAGGATAGACGTCGAATACGCCCTCAGATTTGGGTTTAAGGCTTCAAACAACGAGGCAGAATACGAAGCTGTCATTACTGGACTCAATCCAGCTCACTCAATGGAGGCAGAGCAGTTAGAGATCTATAGTGATTCCCAGCTGGTAGTAAGACAGATAGAGGAATCCTATGAAGCTAAAGGTGAGAAAATGATCCTTTACCTCAGCAAGGTACGAGAACTGATCAAGAAGTTCGTGTAAGTTAAGATTAGACACGTCCCAAGAGCTTAAAACTCGCGACCAGACGCCTTGACAAGGTTGGCAACAGCTTCGCGGGAGAATTTGGATAGTTAATTCCAGTGAAGCACCTAGAAGAATCGTCTGTGTGCATTGAGGATGAAGAAGTATTGCCTGTACAAGCCCCACCAAGCTAGATGGACCCCATCCTAAGGTATCTTCAGAACGGAACTTTGCCAGAAGATCCCAAAAAAACTGCAAAGCTAAAGACCAGGTCAACCAGATTTTCTATTTTTCAAGGGAACTTATACAAACGAGGTTTTTCAACACTACTTCTTAAATGTGTGGGGGACGAAGACGCCAATTACATACTCAGAGAAATCCATGAGGGAGTCTGCGGCAACCACATTGGAGCTCAGGCTTTGGCAGGAAAAATGTTAAGACAGAGGTACTATTGGCCTACAATGCTCAAGTATGTAACAAATCTGGTCCAACGATGCAAAGTCTGTCAAGTGCACGCCAATATCCCCCATTGCCCATCAGAGCTCTTAACCTCGGTGGTAAGCCCATGACCTTTCTAGCAATGGAGTCTGGACATACTTGGACCCCTTCCTACCAGTGTGGGACAGTGTAAATTCGCCATCATTGGGGTAGACTACTTCACCAAATGGGTAGAAGTAGAGCCCTTGGCAACGATTACGGAACAGAAAGTCTAGAACTTCATGTGAAAATCAATACAGGTTTGGTATTCCTAGGGCACTCGTCTCCGACAACGGAAAGTAATTTGACAATCCAAAGTTCAAAAGTTTTTGTGCCGAGCTCGGGATAAAGAACTACTTTTCAACCCCAGCCAATCCTCAGTCTAATGGGAAAGCGAAGGTCACCATCAGGACCATAAAAGTAGCCCTAAAAACCAAGCTGGAATATCTAATGGGTAGATGGGTGGAACACCTCTCAGAAGTACTTTGGGCATACAGAACAACAGCCAGGTTAGCAACTCAAGAAACACCGTTTGCGTTGGCCTTCAGAACCAAAGCGATAGCACCTGTCAAGGTTGGGCTTCCATCCCCCAGAATTGAATTCACAAACAATGGACACAATGACGAGTCCCTTTTGTTGAGCGTGGATCTCTTGGAAGAAAAGAGAGAAGCAGTTCTGCATCATGTCAGGAATTACCAAAGAAAGACAACCAAGTACTACGACAAGAAGGTCAGACGCAGAAGTTTCAAGGTGGGAGACCTGGTACTTAGCAAACTTTTGTTGGCAAGAAAGGACCCCACTCATGGATAGCTGGGGCCTAATTGGGAAGGTCCCTATGTCATCTCACGGGTGATCAGACCTGGGAACTATGAGCTACAAACAGAGAAAGAGAAAATCTTACCTCATTCTTGGAATGCAAAGCATCTTAAGAGATTTTTTTAGTAGACCTCCTCTGTAACACGATCATTTTTAATGAAATCGCAAGACTTTGATTCATCCCTACAAGATTGTCTAAAAAAGAGCTCAATAGCTCACGATGAATTTTTTAGTTCATAAAACGAGCTCAATAGCTCACAATGAACTTTTCAGTTCATAAGACGAACTCTGCAGCTCACGATGAACCTCTCAGTTCATAAAACGAGCTCTGCAGCTCATGATGAACTTCTCAGTTCATAAGAAGAGTTCCACAGCTCAGAACGAACTCTTCAGCTCATAAATTAAAGATGAGCCCTTCAGCTCATAAATCAAAGATGAGCTCTTCAGCTCATAAGCCAAATATGAGCACTCTAGCTCAAAAAAAAAAAAAAAGATGTTGAGCCCCTTTGCTCATAAGGTTCAAGATAGGTTCCCCAGATCATAAGCATGCGAAGGAATTTAAAGCAAAATCACAAGCACAACAAGCGATGAAGAAGAACTTAGCCATCAAGCAAAGAAAAGATTTAAAATCTCTATAGCAGTACAAGTTGAAGGAACAAGAGAAATACATGGAAAGTTTTTAATCCCCGCGAAGACGTTTTTATAGCTCAGCTACCTCCTCCCTTAGTCGGGTGTTTTCTTCCTTTAGCTCATCTCTCTCTTTTCTGCCTTCGAAAGGAGATTCATAAGCTTCTGCCCAGCTGAAGAAAAAAGAACAGTTCCCAGCGAAGATCAGGAAGAGGAAGAGCTGTCTAAAAAACCACCCCTCCTACGCTTCCTGAGAGAGGTACTGGCACCTTCACCTTCATCAGATTCAGAAGGGGTGAAATCAGAGTCTATATAAGAAACAAAATCCATTGTAGCTCTCGCAGCGCTGAACAGAAAGAGGTTGTCTAACATTATTATCTCAAAAAAGGACATAGGCTCAGCGTCGATTATTTGTTCGACCCTCATAACCTCCATCAGTTCCAGTTCAGGGGTACCTACAAAATAGAACAAATTTTTCGATAAAGGAACACCATCATTGGACCTAGCCAGTAAAGGTAAGCGAGAAACTAACCTGTGTAAGAATAGCTCTTTTAAGAGCGAGGAACTCGACACTCTTTGTAGCGCAAATCAATGGACCTCCAAGAGTCTCCAGAAACGAAGAATAAACGTTGAGCCCACCCTTCAAGAGGGGAAGGGAGGTCAAGCACCAGAAGCCGCAATTTAAAATGTCTCTATCGAAAGCAAATGAAGCTTAGGACCTCATCCTTTTCCAGTTCAAAAAATTAGAGGAACTCAGCTACAGTAGGAAACCCGTTATTGCCACGCAGACGTCAGTAGAGGAAGAAGCTGATCATGGTAGCCCAACCCTTGGGAGAAAGGCGAGAAGGACACAAACCGCAATAAAAGAAGATGTACCCAACAGAAAGGTGAATGGGAAAGCACAAGCCCATCTTCAAAGCTCCCTTAAAGAAACAAGTCTCTNAGAAGAGTTCCACAGCTCAGAACGAACTCTTCAGCTCATAAATTAAAGATGAGCCTTTCAGCTCATAAATCAAAGATGAGCTCTTCAGCTCATAAGCTAAATATGAGCACTCTAGCTCAAAAAAAAAAAAAAAGATGTTGAGCCCCTTTGCTCATAAGGTTCAAGATAGGTTCCCCAGATTATAAGCATGCGAAGGAATTTAAAGCAAAATCACAAGCACAACAAGTGATGAAGAATAACTTAGCCATCAAGCAAAGAAAAGATTTAAAATCTCTATAGCAGTACAAGTTGAAGGAACAAGAGAAATACATGGAAAGTTTTTAATCCCTGCGAAGACGTTTTTATAGCTCAGCTACCTCCTCCCTTAGTCGGGTGTTTTCTTCCTTTAGCTCATCTCTCTCTTTTCTGCCTTCGAAAGGAGATTCATAAGCTTCTGCCCAGCTGAAGAAAAAAGAACAGTTCCCAGCGAAGATCAGGAAGAGGAAGAGCTGTCTAAAAAACCACCCCTCCTACGCTTCCTGAGAGAGGTACTGGCACCTTCACCTTCATCAGATTCAGAAGGGGTGAAATCAGAGTCTATATAAGAAACAAAATCCATTGTAGCTCTCGCAGCGCTAAACAGAAAGAGGTTGTCTAACATTATTATCTCAAAAAAGGACATAGGCTCAGGGTCGATTATTTGTTCGACCCTCATAACCTCCATCAGTTCCAGGTCAGGGGTACCTACAAAATAGAACAAATTTTTCGATAAAGGAACACCATCATTGGACCTAGCCAGTAAAGGTAAGCGAGAAACTAACCTGTGTAAGAATAGCTCTTTTAAGAGCGAGGAACTCGACACTCTTTGTAGCGCAAATCAATGGACCTCCAAGAGTCTCCAGAAACGAAGAATAAACGCTGAGCCCACCCTTTAGGAGGGGAAGGGAGGTCAAGCACCAGAAGCCGCAATTTAAAATGTCTCCATCAAAAGCAAATGAAGCTTAGGACCTCATCCTTTTCCAGTTCAAAAAATTAGAGGAACTCAGCTACAGTAGGAAACCCGTTATTGCCACGCAGACGTCAGCAGAGAAAGAAGCTGATCATGGTAGCCCAACCCTTGGGAGAAAGGCGAGAAGGACACAAACCACAATAAAAGAAGATGTACCCAACAGAAGGGTGAATGGGAAAGCACAAGCCCATCTTCAAAGCTCCCTTAAAGAAACAAGTCTCTCCTGGAGGAAGATAATTGAAGGGCTCATCAGAAGATGGAGCCCGTAGAGACAACTCCAAATCAAGAAAAAACTTCATCTTTACCCCCTCCAAATTTGAAGTCGATATGGTTAAAGGAACTAAATAATGAGAGTGTCATTCCCATTCAATCCCAAAGGAACTTTGTTCCTTGGACAAAGGAGAAACAGGGGTAGCCATCAAAGATTCAAAGCAGGAAAGAAGAAGAAGAAATAAAGAGTATTGAACCTTCGAAATTTAAGGAAAGAATCCAAGAGTAGAAGAAAACCCAAGCAATTACATCAAATCCATAAAGACATTAAGTTCTCACAAAAAAAAAGAATGCACGAGAACCTAAGTCGGCGGCCCTTTAGGTTTCCAAATTAAAGAGACAGTTGCTCTTTTGGAAAGTAGTTGGGCACAAAAAACAAAGCAGGTCAACTTTGACACCATTCAAGTCAGATGGACCTCTGAGCTTAACCTCGAACTAACTTAAGCTCAGAGCTCGGTGGATACCACAGGGCATCTCAGNAAAAACAAAGCAGGTCAACTTTGACACCATTCAAGTCAGATGGACCTCTGAGCTTAACCTCGAACTAACTTAAGCTCAGAGCTCGGTGGATACCACAGGGCATCTCAGCCCCGTAGTAGGTTGGAATGAAAATCAAATATCCTGGTGTCCATAGCGCAGACATAGAAGAATCCTTGAGGATTAAGGATTGCCAACTACTTAGAATTCCCTTGTTTTAAGAAAATCTGAGAGACACCTAGAAGCAAGGAACACAAATCGAGGAAGGTTAGACTTGTTGAAGACTTCAACAAACTCCCTAATATCCCAACAATTCCTCAGTTCTGAGAAAGCTCTTGCCAAGTCTGCTTTCAAAAGAACCAAATCTTATTGGCATGAGACCTCTAAGTTGAACAATTTTGCTTTAAGGAGAGTTGAGTACTCCTCAAAGCAAAAAGGGGGACAAGGGAGTATAACAGCAAGTGCATCAACTCGAAAACAAATTACATCAATTATGTAGAGAAGTTATGAGCCAAATGTGTATTTCAGAACAGAAATTGTTACATTTTAAAGTTGCTACATTTCAAAGATGAGAGCCAGAACGAGATCAGTTACAAAAAAAAAAATCCTAAGATGGAGTAAAAGAAGGATTCTGCAGTTTAGTGGCTGAAGTCCCAGCAGGAGGAGTAAGAGGGGAGACGGGGAGCTCGACAGTCGGTACCTCTGGAAGCTCAGCTGGAGAAGTAACTGGCAAATCATCAATTGGAGTCTCTGAGAGAGAAGGGGCAGGAAGCTCGGTAGTCAAAGTCCATGTGAGCCCTAAAGTAGGTAGAGGAAGAGAAACCTCAAGAATCCCCGAAGCAGGGACCTCAACTTCTGCTGATTGCGAGTTTAGGGCTAGAGCCTTGGAGACGAGATCGACGTAGAAAGGGGCAACCTCAGGAGCAGGAGGGGGCACGACGTTGACCTCAGAGTTAGCCACCTCAGCCTCGGTCGCCTCAGTCCCTTCCTTAGTAGAGGGCTCGAAGTTGAAATTTAGTCTAGGGTAGATCTCTTCAGCTTTGTCTTGGAAAACGATCCACCCAGAAGCCCACTAAGTAGTGACGTCATCAGCCAATTTNGGTAGATCTCTTCAGCTTTGTCTTGGAAAACGATCCACCCAGAAGCCCACTAAGTAGTGACGTCATCAGCCAATTTGGCAATCAGGTCATCCTTCTCCTTAGCAGCCACCTTCAACACCTCAAGCTCATCTTGAAGTGTGTCATTTGCCTCAGCTATGATGTCATACTCCATCTTCATGTTCTTGTAAGAACTCAAAGCCTCANGCAGCCACCTTCAACACCTCAAGCTCATCCTGAAGTGTGTCGTTTGCCTCAGCTATGATGTCATACTCCATCTTCATGTTCTTGTAAGAATTCAAAGCCTTAAGGGACTCTTGACTGACCTTAATCTAGTTATGAGTCTTTTGTCTGAGCTCCCCCGAGGTCTTCCTATGCTCTTCCTTAGTCTTCTTAAGTTCCTCTTGGTAGCTCTTACCCTCACTCTTAATCCTCTCCTTCTCGGTTTCCAAGCTCTTATTAAAGGAGGTCTGCTTCTCTACTTGCTCCTACAAATCCTGCACTCACTTGGGCTGTAAGATCGCTATTTTCAAAGGACAGTTCAACAACCTTGAGCTCGAAAGCCTGGGAAGCTTTGATAAAACCCTTTATAGCTTGGATCCTTTTCAGTAACCCGCTAACATGGAGGGTCATCTGAGAGCAAGCACGGCCCAGAAAAGCTAAGGTCAAAAAAAAAAAAGGGAAGGAGACTAAAAGCCCAAAAACTCACAAAAGTAGCGGCAAATAGGGCAATAGATATGGAGGACCCAAGGGGCATGGCAACGACCCGTTGAATGTTAGATTCTGGGAGAAGAGAGGCGATGGCCTCTACTACTCGCTTCACGTTACTAATAAGAGAGCCCGTACTTGTTTCAACGCTAGGAAGCTCTCATTTTTTATTCTTACAAGCCTTGGGGGGTTGTAGAGATGGCCCCTCAACTGGGCAGGGAGGAATGGACCCCGGCAGAATGCGAGAAATCATCTCCAGAGCTCTCTCAACCTCTGCAGAAGAGGGAGAGGTGAGGATCAAGCCTTGCTCAAGAGTCCCACCAGGAGGCAGCCTTGCGTTTATTTCCACTCACTCCCCGAGCCGACTTCAACCTTGCATTTATGTCCACTCCGATTCTTCCTCATCAGGGATAATTTGGTAGTGTGATCCTTCATAGTGGGCTCCATTGAAGAAGAACCTGGAAACTCAAGGAAGAATCAACATTAAAAAGGAAAAGAAGGAGAAGACAAAAGTAAAAAACAAAGGGCAAGACGAAAGAACATTACCTACTACCTCCTCAACACTGATAGCAGAAAGGGGAGATGGATTCTCAATCCGCACCTCAGATGGGCTGAATTCAAGCTCTACAAGGGTCTGAGGTTTGAGGAGGTCGGAGTACCTCTTTGAATCACAATTCGCTAAGGATAGCAGAACCAGCCTATCTTCAGCACTAAGCTCAGGCCGAATACCTAGAAAATAAAGAGAGAAGAGCTCAGAAAAGTAAATCATCAGAACCAACCTTATCTGGCTCTAGCAAAGACTCACCCAGGTTGTCAGGGGCAGACCAGGCTCTAGGGACTAGAAGAGTATCTGTCTTGTCTGCAGGGTTGTTTTCCCATTGATTGCCCCACACAAAGAAGAAATTTTTTTTCCAGCCTTTATGAGAGCTGGGGAGGTCAGAAATCATGAATTTGACTTTCACTCGTTTGGAAATATATAAAAAACCATCAGAGGGGGTATATTTAACATTGAAAAAATTCATAAGCAAAGGAATGGAGGGGAATCCTATGCTATGTTTCTGAAAGAAGACGAGAAGGCCCACCAATACGCCTCGAAAATTTGGAGAGAATTAAGCAGGGCAGACATTGATATGCTACAGGACACCCTTAATAGAAGGATGTAAGGGGAAGCGGAGGCCATTCTTAAATGCAGCTACAAAGAAGCAGACCTTCTTATGAACTTGGGAGACATACGGGGCACAGGTGTCGGGGCACCAGTATCAGACACCCAGAGGAAATTCGAAAGGAGCAACTAAGACCTTCATCTAGGGATGAGTGACCTCACTAGCACCTGCGAGCTCAGTAGCCCGGTAAGCAACCCCTATGCCCTCGACATTACCTAAGACTCCCACGCCACTCACCTTGGCTTTGCCTTTACTGGGGTTTTTGGGCATATGGAAAGAAGAAGAGGGGGTTCCCTCCGCCATTTCCTTGGCCTTAGCAGAATCGATTCTAGGGAAATTATCAATCTCATTGCCTACATCTCCTAGGTTAGAATCCTCTTCGGTAGACCTGTCTCCCATAAGGAAAATAGACAAAGGAGTAGCTCCAAAAGAAGCAGACATAGTTGGGCAAGAAAAAAGAAGTCTAAAGGTATGATAAAGGGGAGGGATATTTGCAGAACACTCTCTAAAAGTCAAGGGAGCAACACAACAACTATCAATAAGAAAAACCCTAGCAGTTGAATAAGGGTCCAAAAAGAGGGGACTACGAGACAGAGATAGACCTTGGTTCCTAAAATAGTAGAATCGAAAAGCCCAAAAATACAGAAACCACCTCAGACTTGAGGGATCCAGAACGAGGAGATGAACAAGGGGCAAGGAGCTTACCTAAGTGAGGATTGATTGTGAACCAAAGCTCGAATTAAAGGCGAGGAGCGAATCTCGTTGAAGCCACAAGCTGAATCAAGGGAAATCGATTTTCTGTGAAAACCTAAGGATGGCAACAAATTAGGGAAGATGGAGTCGTTAGGAAGTGAAGAAGAAGAGCCAGAGAGAATTCGAAAAGTAAACAGAGAACCGTTGTTCCAGGGACATTTAAAGCTAACGATGTAAGGGGCCTTGAAGTAGGTAACGAGCACGAGAAACGAGGAAAGAAATTATTTCTGAAAACCGCCAAAAAGAAACTCTCTACACGCGCAAATTGAGGTTATCGTGTAGCCCAGACCAGTGTAACTTAGCCCTTGCCGAAGCCAGCTTGATCAAGAGCTGGGGGGCAACTGATGATACATAGAATAATTTCCAAATAATGAGCTCAGGGGCAGAGGTCAGACAATGAAGTCTGGCAAGACACGCAGAACTCAGAGGACCAGACCCAGGGCTCCCCCCAAATGAAGCAATAACAGAAATGATAAGGGAACAACTGGATGTTAGCAGGAATCCTACAAGCGACGAAGAATCATGTTCAAGGCGCAAAACCTTCAACCTACCAAGATATTATCTAAAAATCAAGGAGGAATCCATGGGTGAAAGGCAAGGATCTCGGCAGAAATCCCACAGATCGAGGAACAACTCTATAAATACTGTATAATACCCAATAGGAGGGAGAGTTTTTTAGCAGTACAAGTGACTGATTGTAAATTTCATTCCCCATTATAGAAAAGAAAGGAGCAAGAGTCTCTATTGAAGAGTGGATTAGCCGAGTTTTCGAACTAGTGAACCACTATACTTTTATTGTGCACAATTCCCCAAATTCCTCAGTATTCTTTACATAAATCACACAAGCCTTGAAGCTCAAACCCAAGTTATCAAGTATAATCCATTCCCTCTGTTCATCCACACTAATTTACACCATCAAATCTTATTAATGCGTATGCACCTCAAATAGGATTACATGAACACATTAAAACTTAATTTGGGGGGGGGGGGATATAGATGAATTAATAAGAGTAGTACCAATAGAAGAAAGAGTATATATAGGAAGAGACTTTAATGGCCACATAAAATAGGATCGGATTGGAGAGTTTGTTTTAGATTTTGATATAGCATGTAATCCTATGATAGCAACTACGTAGTTTAAAAAGAGGGATGAACATTTAGTAACTTTTAAATGTGTCATAGATCAAGTAAAGATGGTAAAGTCATTATTGGAGAGAGTTTAACTACACAACTTAGGGTAATGATACCAGATGTAGTTATTAAAAACAACAAAAGACATAACAAAGAGATTAACAGTCCAAATTCTAAAAGAAATACTAAAAGAAATGTGAGATTTAGAAGATGAAATAAATGCAATATGGAATATGATGGTTGAGCGTATTAAACAAAAATATATTGAGGTTCTTGGAGAATCAAGATGGAATGGTCCATTAGCCACCAAAATTTGGTGGTGAAATTGAAAAGAAAAAAGAGAAAAGAGAATGCTATAAAACATATAAAAAAAAATTGAAAACGTAAAGAACTTGAAAAGGTACAAGCTTGAAAGTAAGCAAATAAAAAAGAGGATAAGAGAAGCTAAGTAAAAAAACTGTATGATGATTTTTACTCTAAAATAGACACAGGATGGAGAATTTTTTTTTTTAACTTTCTAAATTAAGAGAAAGAAAAGCAAGAGATGTTAATCACATTCAATGTATAAATAGTGACGATTCTGGGGTCTTAGTACAAAACATATCCTAACATAATACAAAATGAATTTTGCATCAAGAGGGTCTTACTGATATAGTAGGCTGACTTCATATTACTTTCAGATTTCTTCATTAGTGCCCACTCATTGCGTGCTTTGAGACTGCCAGGTATATATTTAGTAGCTCATTCGGCTCGGCAGTTGTTAGGAGTGGAGGTTCTGCCAGATAAAACTTCGAGTCTTTAAATGCTGCCTCGCATTCTTTCGTCCAGATGCCTCCCCCATTTTTTTTTAGGGTTTAAAAAAATGGTCTACACCTATCGGATGATCTAGACAATCAAATCGGAGGTTCTATGCAAATTTTTGTCAGGTGGTAGGGAGTTTTACGGCTTTTGACCATCAAATCGTCTATATAAGCCTCAAAGGTTGTCCCCACATTCTTTAGTCCAAATGACATTACTTTATAATAATAAGTCCCCATAGTGTTGTGAAGGAACTCTTCTCCTAGTCAGACTCAAAAAGGGGGATCTAATGATAGCCCTTGTAGGCATCTAAAACCTCATTTTTTTGTGTCCCAATGTAGCATCTACTGTAACACCCCAAGCCAGGGATAATATGTTTACCCGACACAAGTAAAATGAACATTTCTAATTAAGCATAACCTGTATGTTGTACATATATTTGTAAATAACACACACAAGCCTCAGCTTGTCATATCCGGAACAGACTACAAAAATACGTTTCATATCCAAATATTTACAAGATCCCAAACACACAAAAGGAACAAAAGAGACTTAACAGCTCACTCCCCCGTTAGCTACCTAGACTCTGCAGTGGACTCCTCTAGTTGCATAGAGTGCATAGAGATAACAACTATGATGAGTGAGCACAGATAGCTTAGTGAATGTACATATAAAAATAAGAGGGAGTCACACTATAAACATCATCATTTTAAAGCATACATCGTAAATAATAATCTCATTGCCGCCACAAAGACCATATTTTCCATTATGGCTATTTCACATTCGCCACTATGGTATAACATTTTTGCCACTAAGTCAATATAACATTTGCCACTAAGATAATATCACATCTGCCACTAAGGCAGTATCACATCTGCCCACCATGTCATCATAAACCAATATATCCATACTTATATCTTAAAAGTAAATAACATTCACAAGAAAATTTAGGATATGAGAGTTAGTACACTCACCTTGAGTTGGTATCTATCTCAAGTTCAATCCCTGTTGGAGCTTTAAGGGGAATGGTCGATGAAGTACATATCTTCGTATCCAACACACTTGTTATCGCAATTTCATTTAAATATTCCTTATGTGAATATTATATTCTAGATCCAACTGTAATACCGATATTGAATTTTTTGGTACCAAACAAAAAAACTAATGTGCGCCGTTGATAAGGCCAGGCCAACAATGGAGGAAAAGAAGTGGTGGCATGAGGCTCCACCAATAAAGAGGCCCCAAAATTTAAAAAGATTACAAATATAGCCCAAGTCAATTTTAACCCATTAAAATTAGCCTTATCAGAAAGTCCTATATGAAGGCCTAAACCAACAAAAAAATTCTTGATTAATTTTGAACTCAAAAATTCAATCCATTAATCTCACGCAATAATATTTTATGAGAACAAAAATACATTTTCTCTACCTAATTTAGTGATTTTATCTAGTGACATGATGGATCATAGCTGTGGAATTGATAGTGGGCCCCAACTAATAGTAAGATCCACTGTCAATTTAATGACAAAAAATAATAAGGTCGTCAAATAAAATCTATGTAATATTGCCCTTTTTATCATAATCTTAAAAAACTTAATCAAACATATATTCCCTCAGTAATGTCTAATTCATAGAAAAATAATTTTATAAGAGTGTTAATAGCGATATAACATAATCTATCAAATAAACTTTGAATTTGAAAGTTTTAGAAATTTTTTATTTAATTTAAAAATTAAGTCAATTAATTATACTATCAATAAAAAAAAGATATGTTAGAAAAAATTTAATACAAATACTAAACAATTAATATGCATCCAGAAAGAAAAATTAAATATTAAAAAATTTACACTATTATTAAATTTTCTTTTTAAAAAAGTCTTCATTGAATTTATTTCTTTAAATCTCAAAACATATCAAGCCACCCCTGGCCATTGATGGGTTTGCCAATCACTAAGGACCATTGATCAAGTTGAACTTTTATTATTATTTTTCTTTTTTGCATTTTCCAATGTGGTAACCGGTTACCTCCTAAACAAATATTGGTTAAAAAATATATATATTCTTACAATAGTACAGTTGGATAGTACAAGGCATGATTTGTACTATATGACAAAGTTGGTTAGAGTCATAATAATTAAGTTTATATTTATAACATTTTCGCTAACAGTAATATAATTAGGATAAAATTACCAACACTTTGACTAAAGTTATCACATTTAAAGGTCACATTATAAAGTTTGTCGATTTTTTTTAAAGTATATTTAAAAACTTAAGTGCTATCATATATATATATTTGGGAGGTGAAGGAGCAGGAGGCAAGGAGGCTTGAACCATTGACTTCAAGAAGACAAAATTTTCACAAGGTAAAGAGTACTATTAGTTCAATTGTCAATTAATTTACGACAAAAATATGTTAAGTTACAATAATTGTGGATAAATTTATATCAACTTTCATAAGATTATAATAATTAAGGACACAGTTACTACAGTTTAAGATTAAGTTAGAACAATAGTGTACAAAGCTACAAGAGTGTAGATCAAACTTACTACTGCATTGGTTAAAATTATGATACATATGGGTAATATTATAAACTTAAAGGTAAAAATGTATATCAACTATGGTATCCTTACCTTAAATGGTGATAAATTCATTCTAAATACTAATAAAATCACTCAAAATTATCTTAATATTACCCTAAAATTGTAATATCGTCCCTAACAATGGTAACATTACTTCAAACGGTAGTGAAATTACCCGAATAGTGGTAAATTCATATAAATTGTTGTAATAGCATCCAATAAGATGGTATTTTCAATTAAATTAAAATTTAATTCATCAAATTAACACCAAATTAACTTTATTTCTTCCAACCAACATTAAAATTCATAAAATTAATGCAAATTCTATTTAGATTCATCCAATTAACATTTAATTTATCAAATTAACATGCAAAATCATCCAATAAATATTCAATTCATCAAATCAACACCAAAGTATCATGCAATTTCATCTAATTAACATTCAATTCATCAAATTAACATCCAAATTCATCTAATTAGCATTAAATTTATCTATTTAATATTCATTTTTATCTAATTAACATTCAATTGATCACATTAAGAAGAAATTAACATTCAATTATTATTTAATTCATCAAATTAACACAAATTTATCATTCAATTCATCAAATTAAAATTAAAATTCAATGGTGAATATTAAATTTATTCAATTAACATTCAATTTCATTCAATTAATATTTAATTCTTCAATTTAACAATCAATTCATCCAATTTACAATCAATTCATTAGATTTACAATCAATTTATTAAATTAACATTTAGAATTACCCAATATATATTCAATCACTAATGTTACTGGGACATATTTAACCCATAATTATTAATAGTTAATTTTATTTAATTAGCATTCAATTTATTAAATTAACATTCAAATTTATCTGTCAAACATCAAATTCATGAAATTAACATCTTCATGAAATTACACTCAAAAATTATCTAATAAACATTCAATTTGTCAAATTAACATGCAATTTTATCAAATTAACATTCAATTTATCAAATTAACACACAAATTAATCCAATTAGCATTCAATTTATCAAATTAAAAATAAATTGTCACTCAAATTCATCAAATTAATATTCAATCTCATTTAGTTAATATTCAATTCATTAAATTAACACAAAATTAATTAAATTCATCAAATTAAAATTAAAATTTAACTAGTTATCATTAACTTCATCAAATCAACATTCAAATTAGCATTCAATTTAATCCAATTAATATTCAATTAATCAAATTAACACTAATTTAACATTTAATTGATCCAATTATATTCAATTCAAACAATTAACATTCAATTGATCAAATTAACATCCAAAATCATCCAATAAATATTAAATTCACCAAATCAACAACAAAGTACCATGCAATTACATTTAATTAAAATATAATGAATCAAATTGACATCCAAATTCATTCCATTAATATTCAATTCATAAAATTAATATTAAATGTCATCAAATTAGCATTCAGTGTATAAAACTAATATTCAATTTTATCAAATTAACATCCAATAAACATTAAATTTATCAAATTAATAGCAAATTCAAGTATTTAACACTCAATTCATCAAATTAACATTCAATCCATCAAATTAAAGTAAAATTAACATTTAATTTATCTAATTTATATTCAAATTTCTGTAATTAACAATCAATTCATCAAATTGACATCCAAAATAATCCAATAAAATATTTAATTCATCAAACTAATGCTAAAGTAACATGCAATTTAATTCAATCAACATTCAATTAATAAAATTTGGCATCAAATTAGATCTCAATTGAATAAAATTAAATATTAAATTCCTGAGTTTTAATGTTAATTTGTTAAAATTTTCAGTCAATTTGGTGTTAATTTGATTAAATTGAATTGTAATAAGTAAAATTGAAGGTGAATTGGGTGTTAATTCGGTGAAATTAAATTTTTTATTGATGGAACCGAATGCTAATTTAATGTTTCTTTGATGAATTGGATCTCAATTGGATGAAATTAAATGTTACATTCAAGAAATTTATTGTTAATTTGATAAAATTGACTGTTAATTTGTTAATTTGATGAAATTGAATTTTGAATTGATGAAATCGAATGTTAATTTAGTGTTGATTTAATGGATTGGATCTCAATTGGATGAAATTTAATATTTAATTCATGAATTTTAATGCTAATTTGGTATATTTGGTGGTTAATTTGGTGTCAATTTAATGAATTAGATCTCAATTGTATGACATTGAATGTTAAATTCATGAATGTCAATGTTAATTTGATAAAATTAGTGGTTAATTTGGTCTTAATTTAGTTAAATTGAATTTTAATAAATAAAATTGAAGGTAATTTAGTGTTAATTTGATGAAATTGAATATTTAATTCATGAATTTTTTATTAATTTGTTGAAATTGAATTTTGAATTGATGAAATTTAATATTTATTCAGTGTTAATTTGATAAAATAAAATGTTAATTAGATGAATTCAAAGATTACAATCTTTAGGCACTGCTAGCACTATGTGGAATCTAGCGAAATTATTGTTATTATTATTTTTATGTCAAAAATGTTTGTGATCTACCCCCAAGAGTTTGGGATCTATTGTAAGTTACAGTAGAGTCCCCCCAAAAATGACTTCCTCACCCAACTTTGATAATGTGCAACCAATCTTATTGAAAAAGGGTAAGTTTGATCAATTGCAATGTCACTAGAGTGAGATTTATCAAAACTGTGGACAATTTATCATAATTAAGGAAAAATTTACTACTTTGAAAGTCATTTTACAATAATTGTGGATAAATTTATGAGTTTAGAGGTGAATTTAAGACTCTTCTGATTGATATTACGACAATTCTGAGTAATATTATGAGGATTACCAGTAAAATCGATCGCCTTATTTTTTGCTTTTACACATGGCAAAATCTACATAGTGGTAGCTTTTCAGTATGATACCAAAAAAGCAAAACTCTGTACCGTAGTTTATTCATATTATAAGTGCTCATATATATGTACCGTGGCATGCTTAGGTTAATGCATTACAAATTCCTTCACTTTGCATCTTCCCTTAGTGTTCATGTTCTTCCTTGTTAATCCCTATCCTTTAACACTATATTCGTATTTAAGCGCTAATCGTGTAGTTGAAGTCAAGTTAACCTTTTTAGGATTAGTTTTAGCCCCATAGAATGTTTTGGGAAGCTTACAGATTGAGTGAGTAGAGAATTAGGGGTTTCCGCGGCAAAATAGAAAATCAGCCTTGTTGTACCGGTACATCACAGGGCATAATACCTTCTACTAGTACAACTACAGTTCCTACCAGTAGAATACAAACAGAGCAGTTTCCTACCAGTAGAATACAAACAGAGCAGTTTCCTACCAGTACAACTATGGTTGTATCAAAAATATAAAAATTGAGTTTTAACACTTCCCTTCATCTTTCTTCTGCATCCAACTCCTATTACCATTAAACCGCTCTTACCCTAACTTCTAAAGATTCAAACACATAAATTGAGATTCAAAGCACATGAATTGGAAAGTTTAGAGGTTACCCACAAGAAGCTTTCCTTTGTCGGAACTCCGTTGGAAGCTTTCTAGTGAATCAACCTTACAACTTTTGAAACTTCAACTCTATGTAAGATAATCTATGAGCTTGAGCTTAGCTATGGTTGTGTAGATTGTGAAGATCATGGAGGGAAGAACTTTACCTTGTTCAAAGTAGGTAAGAATTCTTCCACCCTCGCCGAAATCTTCAACCAAAATCCAAGGCTTCTCCAAAAACTCTCAATCTCTTGTCCAAACCAAACTTTCGGTGCATGCAAAAGTGGAGTCTCCACCAACTCCACTCCACCGATTTTCCCTTGCTAGGAAGCGTGTTTGGTTGGAGAAGTGTATTCACATGCATTAAGCCCACTACTTAATATATATATAAATCCACTACTATAAATTATTACACCAAAATTCCTCCTAAACACAATTCTACATTTTTATCTTTCATTAGCTAGCCCATCACACCCCGCACATTTTTCCAATTCCCGAAATCAAACCCATTAGTTATTATCGAAGCTCATACTTTGCTTTTCGTATTCCCAATAGTTTTTATTTAAATCATAGAACTTGATGGTGTATTTCAACGTGATGCAATTTTGTGATGACAAGTAAATGAAAGAAACAATATTGAAATTATTGGGATCTGAGCTACTAAACTCGAGGGAATTGTTGGGGAGTTGGGGAATTAACACAGTAGAAATATAGTGGTTCACCAGCTTAGAAGCTTAACTAGTCCACTATGGAATGGAGGCTCTTACTCATTTTCTTTCAATAATCGCCGTTACAAGGTTACAATGGCCCTTTTGTGTTTCTAGGGTTTCTCCCCTTGTTAGGAGGCGTTCCATTGCATTTATAAGGTCATTCCTTGCTAAGGGGGATCCTGGCCGAGATTCTTGCCATTACTTCGTGGGGTTCTCCTTAATTCTAGGAGAAAATCTTGATTGCTTGAGATTAGGTGTCTTGATTATAGCTTCCTAACGCTTTAGGAACCTTTCGTGGTTATCCAGTCGTTGCCTTGCCTTAAGAGACATTTAGCCCTTTCCTTCTATCCTCAGTTAATATGTCTGAGCTCCCGGTCTAAGCTGAACTTCTGAGCTAACACTTGAAATTTATTTTAGGCATCATCAGTTGCCCCCCAGCCCTTGGCCCAAGCGAGCTTGGGAATGGGCTGAGCTGCTTTCACCTTGGACCAGACCTGTACCTAGCTGACCTTGGTCCGCCTGTGAGATGCACGTGGGAAGGGCTTTTTGACGGTTACAGCAATCATGGCTCCCTTGATTCCTGCGCACGCTTCATCCCATGTTTTTCAAGCCTTAAATGCTCAAAATGACTATCAAAAATCGTACAAAACCATCATTTATCTTCTATGTTGTTCACCTTCATCTCCGACTCTTTTTCTCTGCGATTTTTGGGCTTTCCTCCACGCGATTCCCTTATTCTCTGCTCTAGGCTGTGCTTTCTGGATTCGACTCGAAGTCCTGCTTTGTTCCTTTCCTCCAATTTTGTTCTTTGGCTGCTGTTTGCTGCTTTCTCCCCTGTCTAGGTACGCTTTCTTCTGCCCCTTTCTCTTTCTCTTGCCTTTCCTCACTCTGCATCCCTCGACTAAGAGGTGACCATTATTTTTTTGGGTTTTTCGATTCTTTTTCTTTTGGAATCACGATCGTTATTTATCTCCTCTTCCTCGCTTTGTGGATTGGAACTCCACTGCGCGAATTCTTATTGTTGGGAGGCACAATGCTGATCCTAGGATTATCAGGGGGTGTTTAGTTAGTATTCCTCTTTTTTATCATTCTTTCGACTTACCNTACAGTGCTAACCCTAGGATTATTAAGGGGTGTTTGATTAGTATTCTCCCTCTCTATCATTCTTTCAATCTGCCTTTCTTTATACCAATCATGTCTGCCTCCTCTGGAGCAACTCCTTCCTCTGTTTCCCTCTTAAGCGATAAGTCTACCGAAAGAGATTCTGATTTAGGGGATGTAGGTGACGAGATTGACAAATTTCCTAGTGTAGATTCTGCCGAGATAGAGGTGAAAACCTCGGATGCCCCCTCCACCCCTTCTCCCATGCCTGATAGACCTGATAAGGGCAAGGGCAAAGTAAGTGGTGTGGGAGTCATTGTTTCAGGCGCAGGGGCTGCCTTTAGGAATGCTGAACTTGTAGGTCCTAGCAGACTTACCCCTTCTGATCTGAAGGTTCTGAGTGCTCGCTTTCGTCTCCCCCAGGGGTTTAGCCCTGGAGTCCTAATAAGTACACCACATATGTTCACCATGTCCATAAGAACATCTGTTACTTCCTGGCAGCTTTTGATAACGGACTTTGTTTCCCCCTTCATCCCTTTTTCAAAGTTGTCCTTCAACACTTCAATGTCTACCTTGCCTAGCTCTCCCCCAATTTCTAGGGTGTTCTTGTGGGTTTACTAGTCTTCTTTAAGAACCATAAGCTTGGGGTCCCTACTTTTTCCTTAATTGCGGAGTTGTTCAATGTCAAGCAGACCTCTTCTGACGGTTTTCTGTATATTTCCAAGAGGGCTAAGGCCAAACAGGTCATCTCTGACCTCCCAAGCTCCCATAAGGGTTGGAAGAAATAATTTTTCTTTGTAGGGGGAACACAGTGGGAGTTCAACTCAGAGGATAAAACTGATACCTCCCCATCCCTATAGAGTGGTCTACCCCCGATAATTTGGGTATGTTTATGCCCAGACCGTATTTAATCCAAGTCTGCCTGCTTTGTTAACTTATTTCTTGTTTTCCTTAATTTTCTAGGTATCCGACTTGAGCTCAGCTCTTTGACGAGAGGGTAAAGCTGAAATTGGTGAAGTGTAATTCAGAGAGGTACTCCGAGCTCATTAAGCCCTGGAAATTAGGAAGGCAGGGGTTTGGTCCTCCTGAGACAGTGATAGAAGCTCCAATTTCACTTTTTTTTATCTGACCTGAGGACACAGAAGATAATGCTCTTTCCCTTACTCGATTTCGCTGCTATCCTCCCTTTCTTTTTTCTCTTGACTAACCAGCTTAAGTCGTATCTCCTAGGGTCTTCTACAATGAGGCCTACCCCTGAGATGCTCTAGGCTAAGGTCGAGCAATTGAAGAAAAAAAGCAAGGGTGGTTCCAAGCGCAAGGCTGAGGGCAGTTCTGGTGGGAGCCCTGTTACTCGAGCTAAGGTTCAGAAAATGGGTGCCTCCTCTACCTCTGCCTTTATCCAGAAGGCTCCATCATCCCCTCTACATGCTTCATCAACCTTAGGACTTCCTTTCCCCTAAGGGACCCGACCTGCCACTGAAGATGCTCCTGGGCGAGACTAGTCCTCCCCTTCTGCATCTGAAGTTGAGAGTGCCTTGGACACTGTTCGCACTTTCCCTAGTTATGCTACCTCTGCGTCGACCAAAGAGGCCTCCCAATCTCTTCCCAAAGAATTCGTGGTAGGCAAAGGGGTCCTCCCGAAGTTTGAAAATTCCCTCATTACTGATGTGAAGCATGCTGCAGAGACCATTGCCTTCATTATCCCAGAGTCTGACATTGATGCAGCCACTTCTGTACCCCTGGGAACTTGTGTTTCCACTGCGCTATATGGTTGTACCTCGGTGAGATTCT
Source organism: Ilex paraguariensis (assembly GCA_963454935.2). NCBI lineage: Eukaryota > Viridiplantae > Streptophyta > Magnoliopsida > Aquifoliales > Aquifoliaceae > Ilex > Ilex paraguariensis. The sequence continues at coordinate 1,495,711 of CAUOFW020004502.1, forward strand.
AATTTGTCAAATTCTTTCTTTTTCCTTTGGTTGTCCTGCGCTCTTCCCTTTGCACTAATCTTTCATGCTTGTCTTCAGACTGCCATTCAAATAAGTAGCTTGCTAAAGCGAATCCAAGCCCTGGAGGGGTCGGCCAATGCTTCCAAAGCTTTTGAGATGAAGTGTGCCAATCTGGCCTTTGAGAATAATGACCTAAAGGTCCAGGTAAAGGAGTTGTAAGAGCAAGTGGAGCAGTAGTCTTCCCTTACCAAATCCAGACAGGAGGAGCTCAGCAAGACTAAAGAAGACCTTCGGTTAAAAACTGATGACTGGATCAAGGAAAGTCAGAAGTTCCTTGATGCTTTGGCTTCATTCAGGGACGTGAAGAGGGAGTATGAAGTGTTAGCAAAAGCCAATGATGCTGTCAGGGAGGAGTTGGAGGCTGCCAAGGAAGAGCTAGGGGTGCGAGACACTACCATCAGAAAAAAGGATTAGCTGATTGCCCAACTAGAGGATGATGTTCTCACCAGGTGGGCTAAAGGGTGGGTTACTTTCCAGCATATAGCTGAGAGAACCTACCCTAAGCTGGATTTTGACTTTACAATTCCCCCTGAGGAAGAGGCCGAGGTGTTTGATGAAGAGGAGGATGGTCTTCTTGCTCCTCCTGCTTCTGAAGACGTGCCCAGGGACTCCGAAGGACTTGTTCCTACAGTTGGGATTCCTGCCCAAGATGTTCCTGCTTCTTTAGACATCTCTACTCCCCTGGCTACTGAGCCTGCTTCTTCCCTCCCTGTTGAGCTGGCCACAAGAGCCTTGGTTGAATCTGAGGTACCTCCCTCTTTGCTTGCTCTTGGCCCTCATGAAACTTCAACTATTGCTATGCTAGAAAGGTTGCCTACTAAGCTGGAGAACCCTTCTTCCATTCCTCCTGCTGAGACATTAGCTACTGTACTACAAGGCCATTCATCTACTCTCCCTTTCAAAAACTTAGGTAGCTTTGGGCTAATTATCTTAGAATTATAACATTTTGAAACGAAAATATCAGAATTGTAGTATTTTGTATCTTTAATTTACAACTTATAGCTCTCATTCTTTTCCTTTGCTTTTAATTTGTTGCTCTACTCTACCATCAATCAAATATGATATTCCTCAACTTTCCCCCCTTTGCTTCAGGGGGTCATTCAGATATCCTTGAACTGATGACCTTGCTCCCTGTAGCTAATTAAATATATCATCTATCTGAGGTAATCAATAGTTAGTTTGTTGAGTTGTTGATAATCAATGCATAAACGCATAGTGCCATCCTTTTTTTTTTTTTACAAACAAGATTAGAGCTTCCCATGGAGACACACTTGGTTGAATGAAACCCCAACCTAATAAAACCTGCAAGTGCTCCTTTAATTCCTTCAGCTTCGTTGGTGCGATTCGGTATGGAGCAATAACTATAGGTGTAGTCCCTTGTACAAGTCCTTCGTACAACTTCTATAACAAACTCAACTTCTCTATTATGCGGTACCCTGTGTAATTCGTTTAGGAGTACATCCAGATATTCATGAACCATGGGTAGATCGATTAACTTTACCTCTCCCTTTCTGGTATCCCTCACATATGCCAAGTACCCCTGACAGCCATTTTTGAGTAATTTTCTAGCTTTAATTGCGGATATAAGACAATTAGGTGTCACCCTTCACTAACCTTGGAATAGGAATTTAGGTTTACCTGGTACCCAAAAAATAAACCCTTTCTCGAAACAATCTAAGAAGGTATGGTAAGTAGACAACTAATCCATCCCGAATGTCATGTCAAAGTCTCGGATGTCAAGAGGAATCAAGTCCACCAACAACTCTTGTGCAGCTAGTTCATGCTAAATGCATATGTAAGAAATGAATGTGTAGAGCCAGGGTCTATAAGAATATGTGCATTTCTACCAAGTATAGAAATTATACCTGTCACCACCACATTAGGAGAGGCATGCACATCATGCTACATCATCACAAATACTCATCCCTAGGACCTTGTGGTACTAGCAGATCCTCTTTCTCCTCTTTGAGTATTCCCTATCATTCATCTACCACCAGAGTTCACATTACCAACAAACGATGATGCATTAGACTCATTTAGAAAATTTAGCACTACATGTACCATTTGCCCACACCCGTAACACTTACGAACCTCACCACAATCTCTTGAAATATGCCCCTCAACACTAAATTTAAAACAAGTAACATTTATTGCTTGACTACCGGCCGATGTTCTACTTTGTTGCCCCGATGGAGCCCTGAAAGAACTCTGACCCCATGAACTATTAGATGCCTAGTAATATCTTGCGCCTCAATTCTGAGAAGATTGGGACCCTTGCTTCTTGTATCCCGAGGGTTATCCTCGAAATTAAGATCCTTCTTTAATTGGTGAATTGTTAAAAACTTTTTTTCTCAAATTGTTCTCGTCGACCAAAAAATTCACATACATCTTTTTCAAAAACAAGAGCCTTGTTCACTAGAGCAACATAATTTGTCAATTTAAAGGCCAAAAGTCAACTCCGAATGTGGTAGTATAGTCCCCACTAAAATTTCTTACATTAGGTCTCATCAGTCTGTACAAACGTCATGGAAAAATGGGACAAAGTCGTAAATTTCTTTTCGTACTCAGTTACTGACATCTTTCCCTTGGTTAAAGACATAAAGGCTAGTTCTTGCTCATACTTGTAAGATTCAGGAAAATACTTATNTACTGACATCTTTCCCTTGGTTAAAGACATAAAGGCTAGTTCTTGCTCATACTTGTAAGATTCAGGAAAATACTTATTGTTGAATGCTCTTACAAACTGATCCCAAGTAATCTGTCCAGGTGCTAGAGAGATGTTACCTACTACCTGGGCTTCCACACTAGTAGCTAGGGTAGTCAACAATTGTTTGGTAGCTTCCACCAAAATGTGTCTCTTCTTTTAACATGACAGTAACAAGGGTCACTCATTGATTATCAACCATATTCATGACCTTAAAGATTGATTCCATCCATTTCAGTAAGTCTTTAGCCTCTGGTGGGTTGATTGTGCCTGCAAACATTGGAGGATCTAGCTTCATAAATCTTTCATGAGTCGTATCTCGCAACTCTATAGGGGTGCTGATGGCCTTATCTATGCTGTTGTTTGAATTTCTATTTGTAACTGAACAAGTTGGTTCGTTGATGCTACCATTTGCACCTCCATTTCTATGCCCTCTGAATCATGTCATGTTGGTTTTGCTCACCTTCCCTACCCTCTTTCTTTGTTTATCTCCTACCTTAGCTATGATAGAAGCATGAGAAACTTCACCTTCACCCTGGTTCTGACCATTTGGAGGATCCATTACTCTTTATGTTGTAAAGCTACAAATCAGTATAAATAAACACACATACACATATCATTGGCACTTTAATGTTTGTCTACATTATCTAATTGGCCTGGGATCTGATATAAAAAATTATAACACCCCAACCTAGGGATAATATGTTTACACGACACCAGTAAAATGAACCTTCTAATTAAGCATAACCTTGTATCCTGTACATATATTTGTAAGTAACACACAAGCCTTTGCTTGTCAGATTCAGAATAGTGTCTACGTTTTAAACATATTTAAACAGGACACACTCCCCCGCCAAACTTTATATATACAAGCTACAAAAATACATTTCACATCTAAATATTTATACGATCCCAAACACACAAAAGAAACAAAAGAGACTTCACAGTTGACTCCCCCCATTAGCCATCTAGATTCTACAGTGGACTGCTCTCATTGTATAGAGTACCTGGAGACATCAACTATGAAGGGTGAGCACAAATAATTTAGTGAATGTGCATATAAAAATAGTGAATGTGCATATAAAAATAAGAGAGTCACACTATAAACATCATCATTCTGAAGCATACATTATAAATAATAATCTTGTTGCCACCACTGCGGCCATATTTGCCATTATGACTATTTAACATTCGCCACTATGGCTATAACATTTTTGCCACTAAGGAAATATCACATCTACCACTAAGGCAATATCATATCTGTCAGTATGCCTATACTTTATTTGCCAATAAGCCTNCAAGGCAATATCACATCTGCCACTAAGGCAATATCATATCTGTCAGTATGCCTATACTTTATTTGCCAATAAGCCTATACTTTGCCTTTAAGGCTATAGACATAACCACCACATCATTATAAATCAACACATCCATATTTATATCTTAAAATTAAATAGCATTCATAATACAATTTATGATATGAAAGTTATTACACTCACCTTGAGTNCTATACTTTGCCTTTAAGGCTATAGACATAACCACCACATCATTATAAATCAACACATCCATATTTATATCTTAAAATTAAATAGCATTCATAATACAATTTATGATATGAAAGTTATTACACTCACCTTGAGTTGGTATCTACCTGAAGTTCGATCCCTTGTTAGAGCTTTAGGTGGAATGGTAGATGATTCCTTACCAAAAGTATCAGTTGTTTACCTATTATTTATGACTAACTTCATGGATTTTGAGTTATTAATTGGATAATCCCTTGATTTTATGATTTTATTGATTTTCAATGTTTGTATATTTTATCAGGTAAAATAGGTAAATTGAGCCAAATTTGAGTGCTTGGTAAATTGACTAGACAATTAGGAATTACAAAGAAATCAAGGGGTCAAAGAGTAATTAAATAAGCATTCAANTAAATTGACTAGACAATTAGGAATTACAAAGAAATCAAGGGGTCAAAGAGTAATTAAATAAGCATTCAACAAAGTTAATTTTGGATATAGTGGGAACAGTCTTGGATAGCTAGATGCGTCCAAACGTGAGTGCTACATCTGAATGCAAGGTCTGATGCTGAGCACCTTGGAATTCGGCTAAGTTTGTTGACGAAACATAATGCTTTTGTCTGAATGCGAGTCCTGCATCTTGACATGCCTGTTGAATATTGGATTCAAGAGAATTTAAGGTGTTTAGATGTGGAGAATTTATTGGATTCATTTATTGTTCTTGAATGATTTATTATTTTTTATTATCTGATTAAATGAATAATTCTAGTCAAGGTAATATACTATGTATATTTGTTTGATTATTCATCAACAGAGTTGATTCCTGCGTATGGATAATTCTTATCATTTCCTGCAAGTTTATATTTCTAGTTTTTAAAGTCATATTAATCAAATCTTGGTTTAAAAGTTATATTAACTGAGATAATAAATAATTGCATTAATATTATATTCAATATACATGACTAGTTCCTAATCATGATAGTAGCGAGTTCCTTTTATACATAAGAATTTCTTTCAAATTAGTTACAATTACCCACTTAAAAATTGAGATAGACTGTCCTTTCTTTTTGCCTTTTCTTATATCCAAATTTTTTCCCTAAGGATCAACCTTGGACTTATCGAGAAATTATTATTTCTTGACCACCTGCACTTGGATGTACCTATTTGGGATCAAGTAGTCGATTATGTAGATGCCTTCATACCTAACACATGTGTTATCACAATTGAATTGAAATATTCCTTATGTGAGCATTATATTTGAAGTGGTCATGTATATGTAACCTCGTATACTTAGGTTAATGCATTGCAAATTCCTTCATTTAGCATCATCCGTTAGCATTTAGGTTATTCCTTGCTAATCCCTATGCTCTAACACTATATTTGTATTTAAGCATTAATCGTGTAGTTGAAGTCAAGCTAACCCTTTTAGGATTAGTTTTAGCCCCAATGAATGTTTTAGAAAGCCTACAGATTGAACGGGTAGAGAATTAGAGGTTTCTAAGGCAAAATAGAAAATCATACTTGTTGTACCGGTACAAGTTCTACTAGTACATCATGGGTTATAATACCCTTCTACTGGTACAACTAAGGTTCATACTAGTAGAACACAAATAGAGCAGTTTCCGTTGTACCGAAACTATAAAAATTGAGTTTTGACACTTCCCTTCATCTTTCTTCCACACACACGCTCTTACCCTAACTTATAAAGATTCAAACACATATCTTGAGATTTAAAACACATGAATTGGAAAGTTTACAGGTTACCCACAAGAACCTTTCCTTTCCTGGAACTTCGTTGGAAGTTTTTGAGTGAATCAAACCTCTCAACCTTTGAAACTTCAATTCTATGTAAGATAATCCAAGAGCTTGTGTGAGACCCCGACATGTAATGTAAACATTTATTAAATATTGGGGTCTAATATATGATTTTTGATAATAATTATGGGGTTTAAATTATAGTCACTAAAACTATGGGAGTTAGGGAATATTTTGAATTATTAACCCTAAGGGTTGAATTGTTGAGGGCAAAAAGGTATTGGGAGTAAATAAGTAATGGAAATTATGCGGTGAGGTTTGTTGAATAGCTGCTTGATGGTTTCTGTTGTAGTATCCTAACCTCCGAACATCATCCTTCAATGTGTGTATGATGTATATGTGAAGGGGAGTGTCATTCTCTCTTGGAATGATGTCAAAAGAAGGGGCAATGGAATGGTAGATGAAATGAATGAAGATGTGTGCGTGTGGAATGAACAAAAATGCTCCCCAAGCATAGAGAGACTTTTGCTTGTCGTGTTTTTTACTTGAAATTGTATTCCAAGGCCGTCTCCTTAGGGAAGGGGGTGAATCATATTGAAGGTGATTTGTGCAAAAACGAAAAAAAGTGTAAAATCTTTTGATGGTTGAAGTTTTTGTTGTGATTGTGCTGCGATGAAAGTGAAATGGGAAACAAGTGTTGGCTAATCCGTAGGGTTCACTCCAATGAAAATGCAAAGTCAACTCGAATCTTTCCTCCAATAGAGCATAAATGTATGATTGATTCGTGGGAAGCTAGGGACAAGATGGAAGTGAGGATCCAAGCATAACCCGTGACAAGTTTACGGGATATCAAAGACTCACAATCTCATCCACCCTTAACCCAGTCAAACCAAACAATCGTACTCTGAGAGGAGAAAAGAAAATAAGTTGAAATAGCATACCCAAGTGGAGATCTCCCTTGGATTAGAAAACTAAAAAGCTTAGCTACTCATGCTTAAGGTAAAGACAACAATGTAATGAGAATACATTATAAAGAAATGAAGATTGAAGCCAAGTTAATGCAAAGAAACATAAACTAAGAGAGAATGCATTTAATACCCATTTTAGAACTAAGAAAATGAAGAACTTGAATGCATTAATGGTGAAAGCTTGAATGGAAGATTAAACTTGAAAACAACTTGCAATAAAATGGCATTAAAGACTTCAAACAAAGCTTAGAAGATCCTGACAAGAATTACAAGACAATGGGTGGAAGAAAATGCACAAATCTTAACTTCTCTCTCTAACACTATTTATCATCTTCTTTTGACTCTCTCTCTCTCTATATATATATTACAATGTATATTGAATAATGGTGTATGAAGGAGTCTTGAGTTTCCAAAAAAGTCCATGGCTATCCTCCCTAGCTGTGTGATGTGATTCCCATCATAGGGGGCTGAAAGGGATGGATGGTGCAGGCTAGGACAAGCCTCCCCTTTTCTCTCTTGCCATGTTTCTCCTCTCACCTCCTCATTAATGCACAAACATCATAAAGTCCAAGTTGGGGTGAAGGAGGCCTTCTATACGTGTAAGGAATATAACGGGACTTGTTGGAGAAGTGTAAGTGGGACCCCCAAGTTGCACAGTTGAGCTATAGGCTATCTAGGCAATTTGGGTAAAGCCTTCCAGAAGGTTTGTGTAGGAACAGTTAAATGAAGAAGCTAACAGGCAAAACCTTCTAGAAGGTTCATTCTAGAAAACAAAACCTTCTGGAAGGTTTCTTTCCAGTAGGCAAAACTTTTCAGAAGGTTCATTCCAGTAGACAAAACCTTCCTGAAGGTTTTGGCAGTGAAAAAGAAATCCAAGGCAAAACCTTCCGGAAGGTTTTCAACCAATTTGAATTTTCTTGGTTTCTTCTGCCTCCAAACCTTCCTCTAAGCTACCCCTTGCTCCTCATTGACCTCAAACACTTCAATGGGGGTTTAACTCATCGCATTTGCATCATTTTACCTACATTCACACAAAACTCCATCAAAACGAAAGTTAAGCACATTTCTCCCCAATTTCATGACAAATGCAAGTATAAAGCAGCATGTTAGCATCCAACATATGTCATTTTTTTGTGCTAATCACACCCCCCATCTTGATATTTGCTAGTCCCTAGCAAACATTATTTCCAAGCATAGCTATAAAATTAAAACAAAATTCATTCATACCACCACACCATCCATAACATTCAAAATACACAAATCATATCACAATTGCAAAAATAGATTTGGGCAGTGCTTTAAACTAAATAAATGTGGTATTTCATTGATCATTTCAAAAAGTTCTATATAATTGTTCAAGTCCCAAAACAAAACGGCCAAAACCTAATGATACTTCTACCAGTTGACACAAGAGCCCTAACTATGTACAACCCAAAATTCAAAACAAAATACAAAACTCCTCAATCATCATCCTCATCAAAAGAATTCTCTTCCTCAGTCTCGAATTCAAGCTCTTCCTCTTCATCGTAATCATCATCCACCTCCATAGTCACCGGAGGCACAAGAACAGAAGCTAAGGGTCCAGCTGACTGCTCTGGGGGTGGTGGTGGTCCTTCGGGGGCAGGCTCACCTGGGAATGTAAGCTAAAATAGCCTCGTGACCATGATCGTCAGGCTATGCATCTGGGACTCCAATGAATCCAAGCGTTGAGGGATGGAATGGGCCGGGGCTGGTGTAAGTGCTGGTGGTGGAGGTGCTGAAGAAGAAGGCCCGGCCTCAGACTGCTCTAGCTCCCTAGCCCTAGATCTCTCACCCTCAGTCTTGGCAGCCCTCTTTTGACTGCTGGACTTTTCTATGGCTCCAGTCTCCAGGGGAAGTAGTGTATCATGTGTGTATTGCTTCATAGTTGCAAGGTTGCACAACTTGGTGACAAGGCTACCAAAAGGGAGATTTGCCTTTGGCTTTATAGCCTGGGCAAACTCCCTCATCTCCTCCCAGATCAAACATGCTATATCCATTGGTACCCCAATCATAAAATCATGGAGGAGGGCCAATTTTTCAATGTTTGGGTTCTTCTCCGAACCCCAGGGCATCAAGTTATAATGGAGAACTTTATTCATAACCCCATAAAAATGCTTGAGACCCCCAACCAACGTCATTCCTTTTGAAAGTGGTTGGGTCCTCATAGGTTAGGGCCACATAGTTTGAGAGCGTTCTTCCCCCGTCCACATTGTGTGTATAAACTGGGGTGGTCGGGGGAGGCCTCTCATAATCCATCATTGTAGCGATTGTGGCGAGGGTCACCTCAAAGGTCTTCCCCCACACGTTGGTCCTCAACCTATCCTCATTCTCACCAAAAACCACCAACTTTTGATAAAACTCATGGCATAAACCCAAATCTGTAACCCCGCGCCTCAATGATTCTCACAACTTAATCCCTTGGTCCAAGTGAATCCCTATCCACATACCTTACACATGTGACCCCCTTCTCCTCTATTCATTTTTTTTGGGCGTCGTGCCTCTTCTTGGTCTGCCTCTCTTGGCCACTTGGGCTCTCCCCGGCTCTCTTCTAGGAGCTAGAGCTAGTAGGGGGTGGAGGAGACCCTGGGCCAGTGCTCTTGGTATGGGCCATGACTGACAACAGTGCCCCAGTACCTAAGAGTGTTAAAATAACCACCACAGACTCTCCAAAGGTTCAAACCCTTCCATGGCCATACCATTCATCCTTGCCATCTCAATGAACTCAAAAAGAGTTGGGACAATTAGTGAGTGATTTGGGGGAAAATTGGAGCTTTAGGGTTTTGTGGAAAACTTTGAAATTTTTGGCTAAAATGCTTTGAAATCCAACCCTAATCAAGAGAAGGTGGGAAATTTGAGGTTTGGGAAGAATGATTTTAAGGTTAGAAAAGATTAGGAGGAGAGGAGATAGTTTGGGATGATTTGATTTAGGGGAAATGTAAAGAGCTTTTCAAAAAAATCTAATTTAAAACCCTCATTTTTAGGTTTCTAGGCAAAACCTTCTAGAAGGTCGATAGCAACCTTCTGGAAGGTTTTGCTTACTGCTTGGGTCAAAAATTCAAATAGACAAAACCTTCTGGAAGGTCGATCAAAACCTTTCGGAAGGTTTTGCTCATTGGACAAACCTTCTGGAGGGTTTTGCCTTTGCTGCAAAACCAACCCTTTGTTCAAAAATTCACATCCAACCCTATTTTCCTCAACTCCAAAAAATTTCAAAACCTTTTCTAAGACATCTAACCTACCAAAAACTTGAACCACACTTATGAACCACAATTGGTTGATCATGCCCAAAGTTATTTCCGAAATTACAACATGATTTAAGATTTTAATGTTTTCAAAATACAAAGCATGGATTTCTAACTTAAACTACCAAAATGAATACACAATTTGTAAAACATGAATTCAAACAACACAAGTATTACTAAATCTTATCAAAAATTGACAGTTGAACAATATTCCCCTATTCTACAAGCATAGAGTTATTTAATACATTGCTCAGATGGCCGAACTAAGCACACATGAGCATCACTATAGCCTTAAATACTAGTCTAAAGTATGCAGCTACACATTCATTTTCAAACTCGTGTTCGTGTGAATTGGACAAATTATTTGAGCATTTACGCAATAGGATTCACATTTGACTGGCTAGCCAAATTCTGCTTCAATGCAAAACTCACCAAGGGCCACTCTTAACAATGAAATACACTAGTTATCCTGGCATGCACTCCATGTGTACATGTGAGATAGAATCTTGTGTTCAAAAAAAAGTGTGCTCACATGTAATCCAAAAATGAAGTTCATGTATGAAAGTGAAGCGACTTTGGCATAATCTCATGAAAAAAATGCTAGGGCATTGGGTAGCAACACTAACTCATCATTTTCTTCAAAATCATGCATCTCCCATGCTTTTCTAGATCACTTAGGACTTCAAGGGTTATAATGGGGCCTTGGGGGTGATATTGAGGCAAATGAAATTAATGATATAGGATAACAAGGAGGTTTATTCCGAGTGAAAGACTTTTATTACAAAAACACCCCTCTTTTCATGGGATTTTCATTCTTAGAATATCACCACCCTCTTTGTTTCTTTTTTTTCCTTTCCTTAACATTTTCCTTTTCTTTTGATCATTCTTTTCTTATTCTCACCTTTTTCCTTCCTTTTCTTGGATTTGTTTTATTGAACTCCTTGAGTTTCAACATTAGTTATCCCTTTGCTTGAATTTCCACACCACACTTCCTTCACTTTTGCATTCACTCATTTTCAGCTCAAGGAACAACCAAGGTAAGGTAGAGATTTCTCATTTTCATTGGCCTGGTCAAATGTGTGACATAGAAACGAATTTCAATTAGGCTCAATCATGGCACTAGGGGTAATATTTTCACAAGAAAAAGGCTGAGGTTCAAAATATTCAAAAATGGCCTAAGATCACCTTTAGATAAGCATGAGGGAGCGTTATGCATTTCAAGACAAGTCAATCAACTACACAAATGCACCTAACTGAAACAAGCATAATGAGACTATTGAAAAAATTTGGAATTTGAAGAATTGCTCCTTGAATAAATGTAAGTCCCCTCCAATAAAGATTGGCACTAAAGCTCTCGTGGGTTCTTACTTATCTCCACTATTCATCTCAAGCCTAAAATGTGAATCCAATCCGTAAATTGCCAAAATTACTCATTCAAGGAGCACATACAGTTGAGTTCAAAAGCAGATATATATGTGATACTTATGCATAGGATTAGCTTTTATAATGTGCTCATATGCTCAAGGTTCAAAACAAAGACCAACATATAATCTAACCCAAGCACCCTTAATAAAGGAATACATATCAACATTCATATGTTTTTTCACAAAAAATTTCAAAATTTTCACATAATTTGCAATATTGTAAACAAAGATCTATATGATATGTGAAAGGTGAATTTTCACCACAAAAATTGGTGTTATCCACAAAAAATTCTAATCATTGGTGTATCATGCAAATGGTGCACCTCACCCCCCAACTTGATTCATACATTGCCCTTAATGCAACAAAAAGATGTGATATGCAATGAAAGATAGTAAAAAGATGAGAAGGGTTAGAGAACACCTCGCACTTGAGCTTTTGACAAAAGTACCAATATTTGAAACTAAGAAAAACAATGCTATACGACCAAGTAAAGTAAGTAACATGAAAATAAAAATAACAAAAGTGAATAAAAAGGCTATACACTAAAAAGCATAAAAATCGGTTACTCCTCCACAAATTCCGAATACACCGGATCCGTAAAATCCTCCTCCACTCCTTGTGCTTCAAAACCCTCAAAGAATGGCTTAATTGTTTGGCCATTGGCCTTGAATGTCTGGCCATTCTCAAGGTTTGTGACTTCCACCGCTCCATTGGGGTAGGCCACCTTGACAAGATAGGAGCCATCCCAACGGCATCGGAGTTTTCCCTGAAAAATTGAGATACGAGAGTTGTACAAGAGCACTTTTTGTCCGGGCTCGAATGACTTCCATGCAATGGATTTGTCATGAAAGATCTTAGCCCACTCTTCTAAAATTTTAGAGCTCTCATACGCGTTTCTTCAAATCTCTTCCAATTCATTCAATTGTAGCTTCCTATGTTCTCCGACCATTCTCAAATTGTAATTCAAAGTCTTTTTGGCCAAATAGGCCTTGTGTTCCATCTCAACTGGCAAATCACAAGTCTTTCCATAGATGAGCTGGTAGGGAGACATGCCTAAGACAATCTTATAGGTAATGCGGTAAGCCCATAGGGCATCGGTTAATNAAATTGTAATTCAAAGTCTTTTTGGCCAAATAGGCCTTGTGTTCCATCTCAACTGGAAAATCACAAGTCTTTCCATAGATGAGCTGGTAGGGAGACATGCCTAAGACAGTCTTATAGGCAATGCGGTAAGCCCATAGGGCATCGGTTAATCTATTTGACCAATCCTTCCTATTTGGATTCACCATCTTTTCCAAGATATTTTTGATCTCCTTATTGGCCAACTCGACTTGGCTATTGGTTTGTGGGTGGTATGCGTTGGATACTTTATGACTTACGCCATATTTGTGCATTAAAGACGTAAATGGTCTATTGCAGAAATGTGATCCACAGTCATTTACCATTGCATGAGGCATTCCAAACCTCGAAAAAATATTCTCATTGAGAAACTTAACCACGACTCGGTGGTCATTGGTCTTGGTTGGGATAGCCTGCACACATTTGGACACGTATTCCATTGCCAGTAGAATGTATAGATAGCCAAACGACATAGGAAAGGGACCATAAAGTTGATGCCCCAACAATCAAATATTTCTATAAAAAGTATAGGGATAGGGGCATCATGTTTCTTCGGGTCACACTACCCAAACGTTGGCATCTATCACATTCCTTACAAAATGAAATACAGTCCTTTATCAGAGAGGGCCAGTAAAAACCTAACTGTAGGATCTTTGCCAAAGTTCTCTTTGCTTAGAAGTAGCTGCTGCATGCTTGTGAATGGCAGAATACAAGGACATCCTGCTGTTCATTCTCTGGTATGCATCTCCGCATGACTTGGTCAGGGCAGTACTTGAACAAGTATGGGTTATCAAAGTAAAAGTACTTCACTTCTGCCATGAATCTTTTTCAATCCTCTGGGCTCCACTGTGGTGGCATTTTTCCTATTGCAAGATAGTTACAGATGTCAGCATACCATGGAAAAATAGAATGAATTGAAAGTAATTGCTCATTAGGGAAGAAATCTGGGATAGGAATGTGGTCATCGGTCTCTTGCCTCACTAGTTGAGAAAAATGGTCCGCCACCATATTCTCCACTCCCTTCTTGTCTTGATTGTTAGATTGAACTCTTGGATTAGGAGAATCCACCTGATAAGTCTCAATTTGGTGTCCTTCTTAGGCAATAGATACTTTAAAGCAAAATGATCAGTATAAACAACTATCGGTGAACCAATGATGTAGGACCAGAATTTATCTAATTCAAATACTACCGCTAGCAGCTCCTTTTCTGTGGTAGTGTAATTCGTTTGAACTTCATTGAGCGTTTTGTTAGCATAGTGTATTACATAAATTCTATTATCCTCTTTTTGACTGAGCACTGTGCCAATTGCGTAATCACTCGTGTCGCACGTAAGCTCAAAAGGTAAATCCCACTTGGGTGGTTGCATGATCAGAGGTATGATAAGCATGCTTTTGAGTTTTGTAAAAGATGCCTCACAATCATCTGACCACTCGAATGGGACATCTTTAGATAATAAATTGGTCAAAGTTCAGGCCAATGCACTAAAATTTTTAATGAAACGATGGTAAAATCCAGCATGGTTCAGAAACAACCTAATATCCTTGACAACTCTCGACATGGGGAGGTTAGAGATGGCCTGCACCTTTGATTTGTCAACTTTAACCCCTTTTTGCCGAGATGATGTGCCTAAGAACAATTCCTTGCATCACCATGAAGTGACACTTCTCCTAATTCAAGACTAAGCACTTCTCTTCACATTTCTCCAGAACTTTCTCCAAATTTTCCAAGCACCCACTGAAAGAATCCCCAAAGACCGAGAAGTCATCCATAAACACCTCAACAATCTTCTACACTATAACACTAAAGATCCCATCATGCAATGTTGAAAGGTCCTAGGGGCATTACATAGCCCAAAAGGCATGCGACGGTAAGCATAGGTACCGTAGGGACAAGTGAAGGTGGTCTTTTCTTGGTCTTCCAATACAATTACGATTTGATTGTAGCTAGAGTATCCATCTAAGAAGCAATAGAAAAGATGCCCCGCTACTCGCTCCAACACTTGGTCGAGGAATGGCATTGGAAAGTGATCTTTTCTTATGCATAGGTTGAGTTTTTGGTAATCAATACAAACTCTCCAACCTGTGATCACCCTTGTTGGAATAAGCTCATTCTCCTCATTCTCTACAACCATGACTCCCAAATTCTTAGGTACGACTTGCGTGGGGCTAACCCACTTACTATCAACAATCGGAAAAATGATGTCTACATCAAGTAGTTTCAACACCTCGTCCCTTACCACCTTCTTCATGATTGGGTTCAACCTTCATTGTGGTTGTCGAGACGGTTTGGCGTCCTCCTCAAAGATAAATACGGTGTGTACAAATGAGGGGGCTTATCCCTTTCATGTTGGCAATTGTCCAACTAATTGCCACTTTATGCCTCCTCAACACTTCCAAAAGCTCTTCTTCTTGCTTTGCCTCCAATGTTAAGCTAATTACCACTGAAAATGTCTCATCTTCCCCAAGATATGCATACTTCAAATGGGTAGGTAATGACTTTAATTCCAAGTTGGGCTTTTGCTCATTTGATGGGAAAATCTTCTTGTCTTGGTGTGGGAGTTTCTCAAATGTAGGAATCCACTTTTTCTCCCCTTTCAAAAAATCTAATTCCTCTTGCTCATCAACTTCCTCTAGATCAACGTTCTCTACTTCTTTCAACTTTAACATGCTTAAAAGTTCCAAGTGTTCTTCAACCAAGGTGTCATTCCTATTGACTTCGTCCATCTCCTCATCATCCCCCGGTTGCTTGGACAAGTTGACCACGTTGAGCTCCATAGTCGTGTTCCCAAATGCTAGCTTCATAAGACCGTTTTTGCAATTAATCACAACATTAGATGTAGCAAGAAAAGGTCTACCAAGAATTATAGGAATTTGGGAGCTAAGATTTACAATTGGGTGAGTGTCAAGCACAATAAAATCAACAGGAAAGTAACATTTATCAACTTGCACTAAAACATCCTCAACTACTCCCCTTGGTGTTTGGACACTACGGCCCACCAGTTGAAGCATGATTGGAGTAGGTTTTAATTCCTTGAGCTGAAGTTGTTGGTAAACCGAGTATGGAAGGAGGTTCACACTAGCCCCAAAATCAAGGAGCACTTGCTCCACCTAGCAATTCTCGATGGTTATGGCAATGGTAGCATAACCGGGGTCTTCAAACTTTGTAGGGGTGTTTGTTCTCAAAATTTAGCTCACTTGCTTGGTGAGGAATGCTTTCTTGTGGACATTGAGCCTCCTTTTGACTGTGCACAAGTCTTTCAAGATCTTTATACATGATAGAATTTGCTTTATGACATGAAGGAGTAAAATGTTAATCTATACTTGTTTAAACATTTCAAGTATATCAACATAATTAGCCACCTTGATAGGTGGCTCCAAATGATTAGGAAAGGAGCAGGCATGGGAGAAACAAGCGCACTTTCATCTATCAAATTTTCTTTCTGAACCACCTCACTTTCTTTTTTCTCACTCGCCTCACCCTCATCGGTGTTACCCATGGTGTTTTTTTTTTTTTGGGCAATATGGCCTTGGGTGAGACCTTTGGCATAATAGTTTTATCAATTTGCTTGCCACTACAAAGGGTGGTGGCTGCTTTGAGTTGCTCACAACTCGTATTAAAGGGTTCAGATGACTCAATGTAATGTTGACCTCTAGGGTTTTCTTGGGGTTGAGCGGGGAACTTCCCTTTCTCTTGTTGTGATGCCCCCATGGAATTAGTGAACTTTGTGAGTTGGGTCCGAATGTCTTTAAAAGTTGCGACATTTTGATTGTTGATGGTAGTTTGACTTTGAATGAAATAATTTTGGTTTTGATTGATGGTAGTTGATTAGTGGTTAAAATTAGCATATTACTATGCTCTTTTAAGACTAATTATACTTTGATGAAGTTTAAATGATGACATTTCAGGCCATAAATTGTATAAGGGACTAAAGGCAATGAACATCAAACTTTCATGCAACACCAGCATATTTTGGAGAAAAATTGGAAAAGCTTGGACCAAGCCAAGAACGTTCGAACGCTAACTCATGTTCGAATGTCCACTTGAATTGATTGAAGACCAGACTACTGAGACATGGCGTGTTGCAGCCAAGAAGGAAGACTTTGAGGTACTTGAGTACCACGTTCGAGCGCTAACTCACATTCGAACATCCACTTGAATTGATTGAAGACCAAACTGATGAGTGCAAAAAGCCAAGATGTGCATGGAGTGTGGGAATAGGTTTCCATAGAAGACTACATGCCACTTGAGTGAGAAAGTCAGGCCCTATCTGGCGTTCGAACGCCCATAAAGCAAAAACAGAAGAAACGTTCAAACGCCATACAACTTTCGAACGCCCATAAATGAAAAACAGGTACAACGTTCGAACGCCAACTCACATTCAAATGTTCTCCACAGGTAAGCTACAGAGTAGTTGGCTTTTCACTTGGACTTGGGCGGTATACACTATTCATCACACTCTCTTGTCTCCCCCCTTCTTCTTTGCCTATAAATACTCCCTTTGGAGGAGCTTTGAAGGAGGAGTTCTTGTAAAAGACTATAACTTGGTTTGTAAGGCTTGGACTACACCAAGAACTAGTTAAGAGCTAGATGGAGGCTTAGACTCCCACTCATATACTTAGTCTTAGACTTTGTCTTATATTTACTTGTATCAAGGGAGATAGATCCTTTTTTGGTTGTGGTGGAAACCCTCCAAAAGTGTCTAGCTTTCTTCTACTTTCATTTACCATCTTTCACTTCCATTGCTTGAGCTTCATTCTTTCTTAGAGGAGTGAAACTCTTCCACTTTTCTAGATCTTTACCAAAGCCGTGAAGGGTGAAACGTGATTCACTCATTCCTTGTCAAAGAACGGCTCCTCGCTTATTGTACTTTACCTTGTAAGTTCTCTACGAGGAGGGATGAGCATCACTCACTTTTCTAGATTTACACAAACNAATGGCTAAATTCTTTAAAAGCTCTTTCCAAATTAGTTCTTTTTGAAGAATTTAAGGGAATGACTTCTTTCAGTAAGAGTTTCTTGAAATAATTCTATGTGTTCCACTGTTTTCAACTTAGGAAGAAGTTTGTATTTTGGTGTTGTATATTTTGGTTGTGGGTATGGTTTCATTTTATGGTTTTTGTCTAATTGGTTTGCTAATAGAAGTGAATTATCGCATATTTTCAGATTTTAATGGAGTAGTAGGTGATAAAGAGTGGTGAGGTTGAGAGGNGAAGAGTGAGTAGTTCCTCATCCACTCTTTAGTAAGAGGTGATGAATATGTATAAATTATCCAGAAGCTATATTTGTGCATTTCTTTTATGCTTTAATGCTTTATATTTCACTTACTTAGTGAATGATTGAATGCATCTAGCAAAGTTAAGGTACTTTGTATAATTGTGGGTTTTTTCTATGTCACGGATGAATCTTACATAGAAAGACCCGTTGGTTCAAGGCAAGTACCCCGGCTAGATCTTCAAGACAACATTTCAATCTTCACCATTATTGTGCTTTATCTAAAGAATGGAACATGAATGCCATAGTTTGAGGCTTTGTAGAAACACTTGCTTGTTTGTAGACGGGTTGAGTCTCGACACAGACAATTCTTGTAAACTTCTAGAAAGGCATCAGAACCATGTGCTTAATTCTTACACTCCATCTTTATCTTCTGATTAACTTGTTGTTGACACAGGAGTTAATTGAGTTATAAAGAACAAGTATAATAAACCAGATGATTAACTACATATTCTGATCCTTGAACTAAAGGGTGACTATTTACATTTGAATTTATCTTATATTTTGTCTAGAAAACTCTTGGAAAGAATCTTATATTCTATTCAAGAAATTTCATAACTTCAAACCCTCAGGGTTTCCAATTACTTGGTCTCTATCATTGCTACTTCAAAACACTAATTATAGTTCCCTATGGATTTGACTTTGGACTTAACCAGATTATTACTACAACTTGACCGCCTGCACTTGGGTGTACACATATCGGATCAAGTCAAGTTTTTGGCACCGTTGCCGGCGAACCATAAAAGGTGTTTTAAGGTAAAAGGTAAAAAGACCTCTTTTTTTGTATATTTGCTTCACTGTGTATAAATTTGTTTTAATTGTTTTTATGTCTGAGGGCACTCCTCACTATCAAAATTTGCCGGCAGAATCTTCTAGGTTCGTGAATCAACCGGAACTACCTTCACCTAGATCAGTAGCAGACTCTTGTGAAAGTAGAATGACAAATGATGAGAGATGATGAGAGGTTCCTGTGAAAGAGCGGGAAGTGGATTACTTAAATCCCACAAGAAATAATGTCCCTTCTTATTTTATCTTTCCTGAAGATGCACCCCTCTTTATTATAAAGACGGGGACAGTTCAACTACTCCAATTCCATGGACTCGAAACAGAAAATCCATATTTGCACATAAAAGAGTTTGAGGAAGTATGTGGAACCTTTCAAGACAATTCTGAGCTCGCCAAAATGAAACTTTTTTCATTTTCTCTAAAGGATAAACCTAAGAAATGGCTAAATTCTTTAAAAGCTCTTTCCAAATTAGTTCTTTTTGAAGAATTTAAGGGAATGACTTCTTTCAGTAAGAGTTTCTTGAAATAATTCTATGTGTTCCACTGTTTTCAACTTAGGAAGAAGTTTGTATTTTGGTGTTGTATATTTTGGTTGTGGGTATGGTTTCATTTTATGGTTTTTGTCTAATTGGTTTGCTAATAGAAGTGAATTATCGCATATTTTCAGATTTTAATGGAGTAGTAGGTGATAAAGAGTGGTGAGGTTGAGAGGATTAAGTTGGGGAAGACGATGGAATGAATAAGGGTTTCTGGTAGACTTCTACCGGTAGAAAGTGGTGTTCTACTAGTAAAACAACATTTTATAAGAAGTTCTACTGGTAGGAAGTGATGTTCTATTGGTAGGAAGTGAAGTGTTCTACCAGTAGGAATTGATGTTCTATTGATAGAAACATGAAATTCTCACCATATTGCCATAATGTTTGTAATTTGTTTTCTACTCAACCTCAAACTTTCTTTAAACATTTTAATGGGTTAAAATCAATCTTAGTTGATTTTTTTTACCTATAAACACATCACTTTACCTAAGGGTTTGAGTGCATTGTAATAAATTGAAGGGGGGCAATGGGAAGGTATTGGCTTAAGCCCAATTAATCATTTATGCATGTGTAGCATAACAATTGTGTGTGGAGAATATTATTTATGTGACTTGTGATGATGTGTGTTAGGTTATGAGGCAATGACATTAGTGTGAGATTAACCTAAGATTACACAGGGAGACTAAATCCAAGTTTAGATTTAACCTGAGGTAAGTGTATTTCATATAGATTGAAAATATGAATATGGCTATACTTANTTATATTTTGTCTAGAAAACTCTTGGAAAGAATCTTATATTCTATTCAAGAAATTTCATAACTTCAAACCCTCAGGGTTTCCAATTACTTGGTCTCTATCATTGCTACTTCAAAACACTAATTATAGTTCCCTATGGATTTGACTTTGGACTTAACCAGATTATTACTACAACTTGATCGCCTGCACTTGGGTGTACACATATCGGATCAAGTCAAGTTTTTGGCATCGTTGCCGGCGAACCATAAAAGGTGTTTTAAGGTAAAAGGTAAAAAGACCTCTTTTTTTGTATATTTGCTTCACTGTGTATAAATTTGTTTTAATTGTTTTTATGTCTGAGGGCACTCCTCACTATCAAAATTTGCCGGCAGAATCTTCTAGGTTCGTGAATCAACCGGAACTACCTTCACCTAGATCAGTAGCAGACTCTTGTGAAAGTAGAATGACAAATGATGAGAGATGATGAGAGGTTCCTGTGAAAGAGCGGGAAGTGGATTACTTAAATCCCACAAGAAATAATGTCCCTTCTTATTTTATCTTTCCTGAAGATGCACCCCTCTTTATTATAAAGACGGGGACAGTTCAACTACTCCAATTCCATGGACTCGAAACAGAAAATCCATATTTGCACATAAAAGAGTTTGAGGAAGTATGTGGAACCTTTCAAGACAATTCTGAGCTCGCCAAAATGAAACTTTTTTCATTTTCTCTAAAGGATAAACCTAAGAAATGGCTAAATTCTTTAAAAGCTCTTTCCAAATTAGTTTTTTTTGAAGAATTTAAGGGAATGACTTCTTTCAGTAAGAGTTTCTTGAAATAATTCTATGTGTTCCACTGTTTTCAACTTAGGAAGAAGTTTGTATTTTGGTGTTGTAAATTTTGGTTGTGGGTATGGTTTCATTTTATGGTTTTTGTCTAATTGGTTTGCTAATAGATGTGAATTATCGCATATTTTCAGATTTTAATGGAGCAGTAGGTGATAAAGAGTGGTGAGGTTGAGAAGATTAAGTTGGGGAAGACGATGGAATGAATAAGGGTTTCTGGTAGACTTCTACCGGTAGAAAGTGGTGTTCTACTAGTAAAACAACATTTTATAAGAAGTTCTACTGGTAGGAAGTGATGTTCTATTGGTAGGAAGTGAAGTGTTCTACCAGTAGGAATTGATGTTCTATTGATAGAAACATGAAATTCTCACCATATTGCCCTAATGTTTGTAATTTGTTTTCTACTCAACCTCAAACTTTCTTTAAACATTTTAATGGGTTAAAATCAATCTTAGTTGATTTTATTTACCTATAAACACATCACGTTACCTAAGGGTTTGAGTGCATTGTAATAAATTGAAGGGGGCAATGGGAAGGTATTGGGTTAAGCCCATAACAATTGTGTGTGGAGAATATTATTTATGTGACTTGTGATGATGTGTGTTAGGTTATGAGGCAATGAAATTAGTGTGAGATTCACCTAAGATTACACAGGGAGACTAAATCCAAGTTTAGATTTAACCTGAGGTAAGTGTATTGATTCATATAGATTGAAAATATGAATATGGCTATACTGATGTAAAATAAGCTAGAAGATAATTTAGTTGGTTATGAATATGAAATGGTGGTTGTTTGTTACTACTATGTTTATTTGTAAATGGTTAGATGGTGACTAAATGTTTAAAGGAATATGAATTGGCATTGGGTGTGGTTTCAAGTACTTGAATTGGTTGAGGGTGTTTAACGATATGTGGTTGTCGAGACTGCTGGACATAAATGGTAGCAATGAGATTGCCGAGACTGCTGGACATAAATGGTAGCGATGAGACTACCGGGCATAAACAACAGCGATGAGACTACTCGGCATAAATAATAGCGATATGATTGTTGAGACTCTTGGATAGAAACAGGTAGCGTTAAATGTTATTGAATATTGGTTATTGAATAATAGATATTGGATATTGTTTATTGGATGTTGGTTATTTAATTTGAGTTCCATGTTAAATGTGTCTATGAGTTTTGTTTATAACTGTTTAGTGCTTATGTGTTTCTTTTTAATATGTCTCAATATACTCACTGAGTGTGTGATTTTCCTCACCCCCAATAGTTATTTGGTTTCAGGTGCATGATCTTTAGGTGGTGGTCCACTTAACAGTCTAGCGTGGTGTGAATGTTTTGAAGTCAATTTATACATAATGTTTTCAGTCATCTTGTGCATGTGTTGTAAAGTTGTTTAAGGGATATGATGCCCTAATTATGATACAATGCTGAGTTTGTAAATGTCAATTTGTAGTGTTATTGAAAATGAGTTGGTTTAATTGCTGCACAGGTTAATTAATGTTGGTTGAGTTTCACTTTTAAAGATAATGAGTAGGGTTATCCACACCTTATCTCTTTTTTAGGATGGATGTGCAATTTTTGGTATCAGAGCTAGAGTTTGATAGGTTTTGTAGACTCGTCAAGTCTATGCAGTTGACTGATGAGTGTGTAATATTGCATATTAAGCATCTTCATTGCATCTAATTTAACTTGTTTTGTGGTGAATTTTTGGGGAAATGGATGCAAATTGATAATTAATGGAGAATTGATTGATTGTAGGCGATAGGGTGGAAAGGGCATGCATAAAGCGCCCCACCAAGTGATCGAGGTCAATGGGGAAGAAAGGACCTCATGATGGATTGCTTGAGAGCTCAAGGAACCAAGAATATCAAGACAAGGATAAGACCTGCTGGTAGAAGACATGCAAGACCTACTGGTAAAAGATATGCAAGACCTACAGGTAGAAAACTTAACACTTACCCATTGAAGAGCCTACTGGAAAACAGCTCAAGTGCCTCCTTGCAAGACTACTGGTAGCATACCCTACTGGAAATGATCTACTAGTAGGTCACCTACTGTACGCCCCTAAAACCGGGGGTCCTTTAACTGTCATTGACTACCTGTCAACCCGCGGAAAAAACCCATAATTGTTGCATTACCCAACATTACTTCAATCACATCCCCTTTAATCGGGGTCATAATCTACACATGTAACCCGTGTACATTTTCTCATTTAATTCAACCATGGTCGANCCATCTGTCAACCCGCGGAAAAAACCCATAATTGTTGCATTACCCAACATTACTTCAATCACAACCCCTTTAATCGGGGTCATAATCTACACATGTAACCCGTGTACATTTTCTCATTTAATTCAACCGTGGTCAATGCACCACATTTTATACCCCATTTTAATCCATTTGTATCCTTGGAATTAAATAACCTATGGCCCAAAAGCTTGGCAAGGAAATTTTTAAAATTTCAAAATTTTGGAAAGCGTACTGGTACACATTGCCCACTGGACCTCGTAGTACCGGTACGCTTTGCTCACTGGTCTTCATTGTATCGGTACACAGTACCAGTACTATTAACCCACTAGGCCTTGTGGTGCCGGTACTCCTTGCTCACTTTTGCCTATTTCACCTGCTTTTCATTTTCAACTTATTCATAAGCATATCATTTCCCTCCAAATCATGTNGCATGATCTTTAGGTGGTGGTCCACTTAACAGTCTAGCGTGGTGTGAATGTTTTGATGTCAATTTATACACAATGTTTTCAGTCATCTTGTACATGTGTTGTAAAGTTGTTTAAGGGATATGGTGCCCTAATTATGATACAATGTTGAGTTTGTAAATGTCAATTTGTAGTGTTATTGAAAATGAGTTGGTTTAATTGCTGCACAGGTTAATCAATGTTGGTTGAGTTTCACTTTTAAAGATAATGAGTAGGGTTATCCACACCTTATCNTTTTTCATGTAATACAAGGTCCACACACGTTCTATTATATTCAATTTCCATAAATTTACATACCAAAATAGAAACTTCATAATTGTTTTACAAAACTCAAAATAAAGCCACATTTTGGCTTCCTTCATTCTTGAGGTCCTTTGCGAGGGCTTTCCTCTTGCGTACATCCCACACCTGAAATATTTTTCCATATAGGGTGAGCCACGCCCAGTAAAGTATTTCCTACCAAGGCTATTCCCCGACCTAAGTGCATATGAATGATCATGCAACATTTTACAACCAACAACATTCCAAACAAGAATATATCTTTCAATGTTGGAATCTTAGTAATGCCATGTCATGAAGTGAGATGAGACTCAATCATGCAACTTAACCCGAGCCCTACCTGGCTCCTTTTCCCCCATGTAATGCATGAGTTTAAAATTCAGCTTTTCAAGCCCAGCCATTGGCACTATACACCCAATGACTATGTAAAATCTCCGGGTCTTTCTTGGGGTGGGTATTTATGCACTTACACCAACGACACCCAATCGACACGGAATTTATGGACTTCCACCAACATTTCTGCGTACACCAACACACTTTATGGGCTATTATACCAACAGAGTGTGTCTCCGAATCACCGGGTCTCTCACCCGAGGGATAGTTTAGCCCTTCTTGCTAACCTTGACCCAATTCTTTATCCACACAACTGTGCGAATCAGTCAGATTTTCTATCCAACTAGCCTGATCCCGCCATCATCCACCTATTTGGTGTTTGATACCAACCATGCACACACACACCCACACTCATGGCTATGGATGCATTTCTTCCGTGCAATTGCAATGTAATACATCATTGCTTAATCAATGTCATGCCCATATGTAAAGAATGTCACATGAGCAAAATTAATCACATTTGAACATATTCCATGGCAATTTATAACCAAAACATATAATTACCAATTTCATCACAATGTTGATGTATTTATATGCATAAATCAACATCTTTATATCCAATCATACATCACAAGCATGCTATTACATATTATAAGTCAACAACACACTCTATTCATAAGGCATAATGAAAGCACATAACATGCCCACATAACACCAATTTCCATGAATCACATTGAATTGAATTCACATACCCAATTCAAGGTAATATTCATTCTACCCATTTCATTAAATCCACCATAATATGCAAGTGACATAGCATCCTATCAACATACCCATTTCCTCTTGAACATAATCATAGACAAATCATGGCTCATTCAACCCTTTCCTAAGAACACTATAAGCTAGAAATAAACCAAGGTAGGAGGGAACCCTACCTTTTGAAGTGTAAACCCACTTGGTAGAAGTCTTCAACAGTCCCAATTTCACCCAAAACCCTTGATTTCTTCAAGCTCGATTTTGGAACTTCGGTGAAACCCGTCGTTTTTGGTGTGGGCGCGTAGCCATCGGCAAGGAGAATGACTTTTGTTGTTGGCCCAAGCAAATTTGAGCACCCAATCTCCGTATATCTTAGAGAGATGTTGGAGTTGAAGAATGGGGCAAAAATCAGATTTTTCCCCTTATTTATAGTCTCAGAATACTTAGCCCAGAATGCACCACACGACCCTCTTTTTCTCGAGTCCGTTTTCACTTCGAAATGATTAAATTTCGTCTCGGTTCAAGTTTAAAATAATCTTATTTTAATTTGCCTTAAATTATTTTGCAACTTTTGAATTTTTTTATTAAAGATCCCATTTTTTTGGTTACACGAGACTCGACCGCCTCGTAAAATACAAAAATTATGACTATCTCAGAATTCCATGAAATTTGACGGGGTAACTAGATTTTGCGAGACAAATCCAATGGTGAGGTTTGTTTTATTATCTGAGTTCTAGAAAATTTCAGGTTTACAACCCGTAC
Source organism: Ilex paraguariensis (assembly GCA_963454935.2). Lineage (NCBI taxonomy): Eukaryota > Viridiplantae > Streptophyta > Magnoliopsida > Aquifoliales > Aquifoliaceae > Ilex > Ilex paraguariensis. Next base: position 1,521,542 of record CAUOFW020004502.1, read on the forward strand.
TATAGTTACAAATTACCATTTTGCCTGTTTTAATAAAAAGTTTAAATTTACCCGGTTTAACATTCTTCCCCCTTAAAAGAATTTCGTCCCCGAAATTCACACACGCATACACACTTAACTGCATGCATATATAAAAATAATATTATATTTAATATTATAAAACTTGTACCTTCATCCTCGAACAGGAACGAATAGTTGATATGTATGGTATCCTCACGCTCCCATGTCGCCTCCTCCACTCCTCAGTGCTGCCATAGCACCTTCACTAGCTGCACAGTCTTACCTCGCAAAATCTGTTCTCGGTTATCCATGATACGCACCGATCCCTCCTCGAAGGTCTCATCCACATCAACAATCAATTCACCCCAATCCACCACATGTGTTGGATCTGGAGTATACTTATGAAGCATAAATACATGGAACACAGCATGAACATCAGATAAATTTGGCGATAACGCCAATCTGTAAGCCACTGTACCCACCCTCTCGAGTACCTCAAAGAGCCTGATGAACCTCAGTGACAACTTTTCTCATTTTTTGAACTTGACCACTCCCCTTTTAGGCATCACCTTCAAGAAGACGTGATCACCCACCCTTAAACTCCAGAGGTCGCCGCCGTCTGTCAACATAGCTCTTCTGTTAGCTTTGAGCCATAAGAAGACGTTTTCGTATTAAGTCCACCTTCTCTGAGGTGTCTTTGATCAAATTTGGAGTCGTAGAGGGTCTTTCTCCCACCTCCGTCCAACATACCAGAGAAAGACAAGGCCTCCTATAAAGTGCCTCATAGGGTGCCATCTGAATGCTTGCCTGATAGCTATTGTTGTAGGCAAACTCCACTAAGGGTAGGTGCTCTTCTCAACTACCCTTGAGATCTAGGATGCATGCCCGTAGCATGTCCTCTAAGGTCTAGATGGTCCTCTCCGACTAGCCATTTGTTTGGGGATGAAAAATAGTGCTCATCATCAACTGTGTCCCCATGAATCGCTGGAAACTCTCCCAAAAGTGAGTCGTAAACCTAGGATCCCGATCCGATACTATAGATACAGGTACTCCATGCAACCGGACAATCTCTCGTATATACAACCAGTAGAATTCCTCCAGTGTGAAGGTTATTTGCACAGCCAAAAAGTGTGTCGACTTCGTAAGCCGGTCCACTGTNAGTGTAAAGGTTATTTGCACAGCCAAAAAGTGTGTCGACTTCGTAAGTCGGTCCACTATCACCCATACTGTGCCATGTTCCCGCGATTTTTGTGGCAAGTAAGTCACAAAATCCATCATGACATACTCCCACTTCCACTCAGCCACCTCCAAAGGCTGGAGTAACCCCGCTAGTCTTTGGTGTTCAGCCTTAACCTACTGACACATGAAACATCGTCTAACAAAGTCTCCAACGTCTCTCTTTATCCTGCTCTAATAATATTGGTGACAAAGATCATGGTACATCTCTTGTGCCACCTGGATGCACAACAAATTGAGAGCAGTGAAATTCTTTAAGAACCTCCTCTCTCAACTCTGTTGACTGGGGAACCACAATCTTTCCCCTAAACTGAAGACCGTCATCTGAGTGAATGACCTACCCCTCATCGCTGGCACTTGCTTATACTCGGCCCCTAATGGACACCGATTCTGGGTCCTATTCCTAGGACTCGATCACTCTGCTTAGTAGAGAAGGTGTAGCCACTAAGCTTCCCAAAACACCCTAAGCTTGACCCCAATAATACAGCCCAAACTGTACCACAGTCTCGAGTATCTGTTGTTCTCAGGAAGCAACACTAGCCATAACTCCCCGTGACTTCTAGTTGAGTGCATCAACCACCACGTTCGCCTTTCCAAGATGGTAATGCAAAGTAAAGTCGTAGTCTTCTAAATACTCCATCCCCTAGTGTTGCCTCATATTGAGGTCCCACTATGTAAAGATGTACTTCAGACTCTTGTGGTCCGAAAATACCTCGAACTACTCACCATATATATAGTGGCGCCAAGCTTTCAAGGCAAAGACTGTGGCCACCAACTCCATGTCATACGTAGGATAGTTTTGCTCGTGGTTCTTTAACTGTCGAGAACCATAAGCCACCACCCTCCAGGATTGCAACAAAACATAACCAAGTCCGTCCTTGGAAACATCACAATACATTGTGTACCTCTTTCCTCTCTCTAAAACTATCAGAATAGGAACTGAAGTAAGCCTCCTTTTCAACTCCTAGAATGCCTTCTCATACGAATCATCCCACTGAAACTTAACCTCTTTCCGGGTCAACTTAGTCATAGGTTCAGCTAATCGGGAGAAGTCCTTGATGAATCTCCGGTAATACCCTGACAATCCCAAAAAATTGCGTATCTCGAAGACTGACTTTGGTCTTTCCCAACTCATGACTGCCTCCACCTTCTCCAGGTCTACGGATATCCCAGAAGCCGACACCACATCTCCTAAAAACTTACCTCTATAAGCTAAAATTCACACTTGCTGAACTTGGCGTACAACTGGTGGTCTCTCAAAGTCTGGATAACAATCCTAAAGTGACCCTCATGCTCCTCCTTAGACTTGGAGTAGATCATGATGTCGTCAACAAATACTACAACGAACTGATCTAAATAGGGTTGGAACACCCTATACACGAGATCCATGAATGCCGCTGGGGCATTCGTCAATCCAAAGGGCACCACCGTAAGTTCAAAATGCCCGTTCCGCATCCTGAATGCCGTCTTAGGAATATCTAACTCTATTATCCTCAACTCATAGTAACCGGTGCAGAGATCTATCTTGGAGTAGACTCGCGCTCCTCTCAATTGATCAAACAAATCATCAATCCTCGGCAAGGGATACCTATTCTTGATAGTAACCCGGTTCAACTACTGATAGTCTATACACAATCGAAGAGCCTTGTCCTTCTTCTTGGTAAACAATACCAGAGCGCCCCATGGTGAAGTGCTCAGTCTAATAAAACCCTTGTCCAACAAATCTTGCAATTGGACCTTGAGCTCTTGCAACTCAGTTGGCGTCATCCTATGTGGATTCATAGAAATAGGCGATGTATCAGGATGCAACTCAATGTTGAAGTCTACATCCCTATGCGGAGGTAATCCTGGTAGTTTGTCCAAAAAAATATCCTCATATTCACAAACAACCTGAGGTAGACCCAACTCCTATCTCAGCTCGTCCTCCAAAGTAGGGCTCGTAAGCCAAACCATCAACTGCCCATGCCATTGAGAGTCATACACGGCTTGGGGCAAAGCCTGGTGCCTTTCCCCTTGAAAATTGAAACAAGCACTTTCCGATGTGTAAGCAATCACCCTCTTTCAATCACAATCAATTGACGACCTGATGTGCCGCCAACTAATCAATCCTAAGGATAACATCGAACTCCGACATGTCCATGACCCTAAGGTCCACGGTGAGTAGAATCCCTAAGATCTCTAACTCATAACCCCGACATATTTGATTAACACACACCCTAACTCCTAGGGGTGAATTCATATATAATGGCTCTTACAAGGTATCGACCTCTACGCCCAAATCTCTCACACATGATGCAGATATGAATGAATGCGATGCACCAGAATCAAATAACACCCTAGCCCATAAGCGAGAGAGTAGAAATGTACCCTGAATGACCGATTGATCCACTGACTCAGTTTGAGGTGTGATGGTGTAGACATGCCCCTGCGGTCCTGAAGTCCCAGCCTGTATGCCCTGTCCTCGGCCTCGACCCATACCTTGGCCCATCTGGCCTGATTGCGGAGTCCTCGCTCGAGAAGTGGTAGGGGTCTGAGTAGCACCCTAGAACTACTACTGGCTTCCCTGGCCTATGGTGGGGTAGGGAGGAATAAAATATGTTTNCAAACAACCTGAGGTAGACCCAACTCCTATCTCAGCTCGTCCTCCAAAGTAGGGCTCGTAAGCCAAACCATCAACTGCCCATGCCATCGAGAGTCATAAACGGCTTGGGGCAAAGCCTGGTGCCTTTCCCCTTTAAAATTGAAACAAGCACTGTCCGGTGTGTAAGCAATCACCCTCTTTCGATCACAATCAATTGACGACCTGATGTGCCGCCAACCAATCAATCCTAAGGATAACATCGAACTCCGACATGTCCATGACCCTAAGGTCCACGGTGAGTAGAATCCCTAAGATCTCTAACTCATAACCCCGACATATTTGATTAACACACACCCTAACTCCTAGGGGTGAATTCATATATAATGGCTCTTACAAGGTATCGACCTCTACGCCCAAATCTCTCACACATGATGCAGATATGAATGAATGCGATGCACCAGAATCAAATAACACCCTAGCCCATAAGCGAGAGAGTAGAAATGTACCCTGAATGACCGATTGATCCACTGACTCAGTTTGAGGTGTGATGGTGTAGACATGCCCCTGCGGTCCTGAAGTCCCAGCCTGTATGCCCTGTCCTCGGCCTCGACCCATACCTTGGCCCATCTGGCCTGATTGCGGAGTCCTCGCTCGAGAAGTGGTAGGGGTCTGAGTAGCACCCTAGAACTACTACTGGCTTCCCTGGCCTATGGTGGGGTAGGGAGGAATAAAATATGTTTGTGCATGCCCCACCGACAACTGGGACTGAGATGACTCATAGCCTTGGGATCCCTGCCTTTGAGGACAATCTCGCTTCATATGACCTGGCGGTGACAATAGAAACATGTTCGTTGACCGGCCTGATATGTTGTCTTGGGATTTCCCCTACCTTGGGAGAATCGATCTTGGCCTTAGCCCTGATGGCTACGGCTCTGTCCCTGTGTTGTAGAAGTCCTCTGTCTCTTTTCTGAACTAGAAGAAGAGGATTGACCCTCATTCTTCCTGTCCTTGTCACCCGCTTCCCAAATGTTTCATGCATCCTCAACTTCTCTCTCAATGGTCATAGCTGTCGTGACCATCGAATCCAAGTTTTATAGGCAGTGGCCCACAATTTTACCCCGGATGGACAATTTAAGACCATCCTCAAACTTCCTCACCTTGGCCATGTCTATGGCCACATATTCATCGGTGAAACGGGCTAACTGAGTGGACTTAGCCACGTCTTCTAGCACCGTCATTGTCCCTTGTCTCAAATCAAAGAATTTCTGGGCCTTTACATGTTAGACGGCCGCTGGGAAGTATTTACCCATAAAGAGCTCCCGAAACTCTCTCCATGTCATTTCTTGCAAGTTCTTGGAGTCCTTTGCCCACTCCCACCACAGTTGGGCTTCTCCTTCTAACTGGAATACAACTAGCCTTATTTTTGTGGCATCGAAAGTGATCTCCATTGCCTCTAAAATCTTATCAACCTGCCAAAACTAATATCGGTTACCATCAGATCCGCCCCCTCCCTTAAAAATCGGAGGCTTGTGTGTCTTGAACCTCTGGAGGTTACTCGAGCCTCCTTGTCCCATACTTGCACTGGCCTATGCATTGGTAGCAGCTGTAGCACTAGCCTGTGCAATGGTAGTAGCCACCGTACCAATAGCCTCCACGAAGGCTTGATGGTCAAAGGCCGGTGGTGGTTGATTAGTGTTCCACCCACCTCCTCGGCGTCCTCTTCCTTTACTAGCCATCTACACACATGTCAGATAGCAATACAACACCAATTTAGTATCCCGAAGTAGGGACCAACTTTGAACTCTGAGATTTATCTCCCTGTCTCCCTAGTAGAGCTTATGTCACCCACTAGTAGACCTTTACATCTTGAACTATCCTGTTCCCTTGTTTTTTGACTCCCAAGGTTATGTTTTCTAACCCTAATGTCACTTTTCCATATACAATTTACTGTGTATATCATTCACATAACACACATCACATAACATGTAACACATAGCATTTAAGCCAATAATCATGAATATACAATGCATGCAATAGTCTACACCCATGCCCAATAGCCCAAGGTATATCGTATACCTATGCTTTGATACCAAGCTGTGACACCCCTAAAATCAGGGGTCCTTTAACTGTCGTTGACCACCCGTCAACCAGTGGAAAAAACTAGTGATTGTCACATTACCCCATTTTACTTCAATCACATCCCCTTTAACCGGGGTCATAATCCATACGTGTAACCCGTGTATATTTTCTTATTCAATTCAACCTTGGTCGATGCACCACATTTTATACCCCATTTTAATCCATTTGTATCCTTGGAATCAAATAACCCATGGCCCAAAACCTTGACAAGGAAATTTTTAAAATTTCAAAATTTTGGAAAGAGTACCGGTACGCATTACTGGTACACATTGCCCACTGGACCTCGTAGTATTCGTACGCTTTGCCCACTGGTCTTTGTTGTACTGGTACGCAATACCGGTATTGTTAACCCACTGGGCCTCGTGGTACCGGTACTCAGTACTGTTACTCCTTGCCCACTTTTGCCTATTTCACCTGCTTTTCATTTCTAACTCATTCATAAGCATATCATTTCCATCCAACTCATGTATGATGAAGTTTTTCATGTAATACAAGGTCCACACACATTCTATTACATTCAATTTCCATAAATTTACATACCAAAATAGAAACTTCATAATTGTTTTACAAAACTCAAAATAAAGCCACATTTTGGCTTCCTTCATCCTTAAGGTCCTTTGTGAGGGACTTTCTCATTTGTACATTCTGCACCTGAAATATTTTTTCATATAGGGTGAGCCATGCCCAATAGAGTATTTCCAACCAAGGTTATTCCCTGACCTAAGTGCATATGAATGATCATGCACCATTTTACAACCAACAACATTCCAAACAAGAATATATCTTTCAATGTAGGAGTCCTAGCAATGCCATGTCATGAAGTGAGGTGAGACTCAATCATGCAACTCAACCCCGAGCCCTCCCTAGCTCCTTTTCCCCCATGTAATGCATGAGTTTAAAATTCAGCTTTCCAAGCCCCGCCATTGGCGCTACACACCCAATGACTATGTAAAATCTCTGGGTCTTTCTTGGGGTGGGTATTTATAGACTTACACCAACGTCACCCAACCGACACGGAATTTTTTTGACTTTCACCAACGGTTCCATGTACACCGACACACTTTATGGGCTCTTATACCAACAGAGTGCATCTCCGAATCACCAGGTCTCTCACCCGAGGGATAGTGTAGCCCTTGTTGCTGACCCCGACCCAATTCTTTATCCACACAATCGTGCGACTTAGTCGGATTTTCGATCCAACTAGCCCGAGCCCACCATCATCCACTTATTTGGTGTTTGATACCAACCATGCACGCACACACACCCACACTCATGGCTATGGATGCGTTTTCCCCATGCAATTGCAATGTAATGCACCATTGCTTAATCAATGTCATGCCCATATGTAAAGAATGTCACATGAGCAAAATTAATCACATTTGAGAATATTCCATGACAATTTATATCCAAAACATATAATTACCAATTCCATCACAATGTTGATGTATGTACATGCATAAATCAACATCTTTATATCCAATCATACATCACAAGCATGCTATTACATATTATAAGCCAATAACACACTCTATTCACAAGGCATAATAAAAGCACATATCATGTCCACATACAATTTCCTTAAATGATTTTCGAACTTTTGAATTTTTTTATTAAAGATCCCATTTTTGGGACACTCGAGACTCGACTGCCTCGTAAAACACAAAAAATCTGACTATCTCAAAATTTGATGAAATTTGACAGGGTAACTAGATTTCGCGACATGAATCCAACAGTGAGGTCCATTTCATCATCCGAGTTCTAGAAAATTTTAGGTTTACCCCGTAGTAGTCCTTGAGGCCCCCGACTAGAGTTGTCCCTTTGAAAGTGGTCGAGTCCTCGTAAGTGAGTTGGACATAATCAGAAAGTGTTTTACTTCCTTCTACATTGTGTGGGTAGATCGAGGTATTGGGGGGAGGCCTCTGGTATTTCATCAATGTGGCAACCAAGTCTGGGGTCACGTCAAATGTCTTTCCCCTCACGTTTGTCTTAAGAATCGAACCATCCTCTCCCAACACCATCAATTTCCTATAAAACTCCCTACACAATGCCAAGTTATAGCCGCTTACCGGCTTAAACCAAATCCCTAATCTATGCCCCTTTATGACCCTCACCACTACATTGTTCGACCTGAGAGGGATTTTATCTACAAACTGCTCACTTATTACGTTTTTCTCATTTATCCTTTGCTTGCGAGCATCATGTCTCACTTTTTGTCCTCCTCTCAGCCCTATCTTAATAATGAAATACAGATTAACATTTAGATATTTTCACAAAAATTTTTAAACTTTTAACATAATTTGCACTATTGTGAACAAAATCTGTATGAAATGTGAAAGGTGAATTTTCACCACAAAAATTGGTATTATCCACAAGAAATTTCCACAAATATTGGTGCATCATATAATTGGTAAAAGATGAGTAGGGTTAGAGAACACCTCACACTTGAGCTTTTGACAAAAACGCCAACATCTGAAACTAAGAAAAATAGCACTATATGAAAAGATAAAGTAAGTACATAAATAGTTAAAGTAAATAAAAGCGAATGTACAATAAGAATCCTAAGAACAGTTATTCCTCCACCAATTCCAGATATACTGAATTTGTCAAATCCTCCTCCACTCCTTGTCCTTCAAAACCCTCAAAGAATGGCTTGAGTCTTTTTTCATTAACCTTGAATGTACTGTCATCCTCAGGGTTTGTGAAACCCACAACCCCATTGGGGTAGGCCACCTTGACAAGATAGGGGCCATCCCAACGAGATTAGAGTTTCCCTTGAAAGATTGAGAGACGAGAGTTGTATAAAAGCACTTTTTGGCCGGGCTTGAATGACTTCCTTACAATGAATTTGTCATGAAAGATCTTAGCCCGTTCTTTTGAAATTTTTGAGCTCTCATACGCATCTCTTCGGATCTCTTTCAATTTATTCAATTCTAGCTTCCTATGCTCTCTAGCCATTCTCAAATTGTAGTTCAAAGTCTTTATGGCCTAATAGGCCTTGTGTTCCATCTCAACTGTCTAATGACAAGTCTTTCCATAGACGAGCCAATAGGAAGACATGCCTAAGACATTCTTGTAGGCAGTATGGTAAGCTAAGAAGGCATCAATTAGTCTACATGACCAATCTTTCCTATTTAGGTTCATTGTTTTCTCTAAGATATTCTTAATCTCCCTCTTGGCTAATTTGGCTTGGCCATTGGTGTATGGGTAGTATGTGGTGGATACTTTATGTGTAACGCCATATTTAAGCATTAAAGACCCAAGTGGCCTATTACAGATATGTGATCCATTATCGCTTATCATTGCACGAGGCATCCCAAACCTCGAAAAGATGTTCTCTTTCAAGAATTTGACCACGAACTGGTGGATATTAGTCTTGCTTGGGATAGTCTCCACCCATTTGGACATGTAGTCCAGTGTCAGTAGAATGTATAGATAGCCAAACGACATAGGGAAGGGACCCATGAAGTCGATGTCCCAACAATAAAATACTTCTATAACAAGTACAGGGGAGAGGGGCAACATGTTCCTTTGGGTCACACTACCCCAACATTGGCATCTATCACATTCTTTACAAAATGAAATATAGTCCTTTATCAGAGAGGGCCAATAAAAACCTAACTATAGAATTTTTGCTGAAGTCTTTTTCGTAGAGAAATGGCTACCGCATGCCTCTAGATGACAGAATGCAAAGACCTCCCACTGTTCATTTTCTGGTACACATCTTCGCATGACTTGGTCAGGGCAGTACTTGAACAGGTATAGGTTGTCAAAGTAGAAGTACTTCACATCCGCTATAAATCTTTTTCGATCCTCCGGGCTCCAATTTAGTGGTATTTGTCCTGTTGTAGGATAATTACATATGTTAGCATACCAAGGACACACATAATGAATTGAAAGTAAATGTTCATCAGGGATAGGAATGTGCTCATCGGCCTCTTTCACCACCAGTTGGGATAAATGATCCGTCACCCCCTTCTCCACTCCCTTCTTATCTTTGATTGTCAAATTGAACTCTCAGAGTAGGAAGATTCACCTGATGAGTCTCGGTTTGGCATTCTGCTTAGACAACAAATATTTCAAAGCAGAGTGATTAGTATAGACTACTATTGGTGAACCAATGATGTAGGACCATAATTTATCTAATGCAAATACTGTCGCTAGCAACTACTTTTCAATGGTTGTATAGTTCATTTGAGCTTCATTGAGGATTTTGCTAGCGTAGCATATTACATNCAACTACTTTTCAATGGTTGTATAGTTCATTTAAGCTTCATTGAGGATTTTGCTAGCGTAGTATATTACATACGGTCTCTTATCCTCCTTTTGACCGAGCATTGTGCCGACGACATAATCACTCATGTCGCACATAAGCTCAAAAGGTAAATCCCACCTGGGTGGTCACATAGTCTTTAATGAAACGATGATAAAAGCTGGCATGGCCTAGAAATGACCTAATATCCTTTATAACCTTTGGTGTAGGGAGGTTGGAAATGGCCTTAACCTTTGATTTGTCCACTTTGATCCTCTTCACCTAGACGATATGCCCAAGCACAATTCCTTGTGTCACCATGAAGTGATACTTCTCCCAATTCAAAACTAAGCTCTTTTCCATGCATCTCTCGAGAACTCTCTCCAAATTTTCCATGCATCTACTAAAAGAATCCCCAAAGANTCCTTTGGGTCACACTACCCCAACATTGGCATCTATCACATTCTTTACAAAATGAAATATAGTCCTTTATCAGAGAGGGCCAATAAAAACCTAACTATAGAATTTTTGCTGAAGTCTTTTTCGTAGAGAAATGGCTACCGCATGCCTCTAGATGACAGAATGCAAAGACCTCCCACTGTTCATTTTCTGGTACACATCTTCGCATGACTTGGTCAGGGCAGTACTTGAACAGGTATAGGTTGTCAAAGTAGAAGTACTTCACATCCGCTATAAATCTTTTTCGATCCTCCGGGCTCCAATTTAGTGGTATTTGTCCTGTTGTAGGATAATTACATATGTTAGCATACCAAGGACACACATAATGAATTGAAAGTAAATGTTCATCAGGGATAGGAATGTGCTCATCGGCCTCTTTCACCACCAGTTGGGATAAATGATCCGTCACCCCCTTCTCCACTCCCTTCTTATCTTTGATTGTCAAATTGAACTCTCAGAGTAGGAAGATTCACCTGATGAGTCTCGGTTTGGCATTCTGCTTAGATAACAAATACTTCAAAGCAGAGTGATTAGTATAGACTACTATTGGTGAACCAATGATGTAGGACCATAATTTATCTAATGCAAATACTGTCGCTAGCAACTACTTTTCAATGGTTGTATAGTTCATTTGAGCTTCATTGAGGATTTTGCTAGCGTAGCATATTACATACGGTCTCTTATCCTCCTTTTGACCGAGCATTGTGCCGACGACATAATCACTCACGTCGCACATAAGCTCAAAAGGTAAATCCCACCTGGGTGGTCACATATTCTTTAATGAAACGATGATAAAAGCTGGCATGGCCTAGAAATGACCTAATATCCTTTATAACCTTTGGTGTAGGGAGGTTGGAAATGGCCTTAACCTTTGATTTGTCCACTTTGATCCTCTTCACCTAGACGATATGCCCAAGCACAATTCCTTGTGTCACCATGAAGTGATACTTCTCCCAATTCAAAACTAAGCTCTTTTCCATGCATCTCTCGAGAACTCTCTCCAAATTTTCCATGCATCTACTAAAAGAATCCCCAAAGACCAAGACTTCATCTATGAACACCTTAACAATCTTCTCCACCATATCACTAAAGATTCCCATCATGCAACGTTGAAAGGTTCTAGCGGCATTACATAGCCTAAAAGGTATGCGACGGTAGGCAAAAGTACTGTAGGGACAAATGAAGGTGGTCATCTCTTGATCTTCCAATGCAATCTCAATTTAATTGTAGCTGTAGTATCCATCTAAAAAGGAATAGAATAGATGCCAATCTACTCGTTCCAACACTTGGTCGAGGAATGACAATGGGAAGTGGTCTTTCCTTGTGCATAAGTTGAGCTTACAATAATCAATGAACACTCTCCATCCGGTGATCACCCTTGTTCGAATAAGCTCATTATCCTCGTTTGCCACCACGGTGACTCCCAAATTCTTGGGAACTACTTGCGTGGGACTAACCCACTTACTATCAACAATCAAAAAAATGATGCCCATTTCAAGTAGTTCTAACACCTCGTCCCTCACCACATCCTTTATAATTGGATTCAACCTTTTNCACCACATCCTTCATAATTGGATTCAACCTTCTTTGTGGTTATCGAGACGGCTTGGAATCATCCTTTAGGTAAATGTGGTGTGTACAAATGAGGGGGCTTATCCCCTTGATGTCAACAATTGTCCAACCAATTGCTCCCTTATGCCTTCTCAACACTTCCAAGAGATCTTTTTCTTGTTTTGCCTCCAAGGTTGAGCTAATCATCACTGAAAAAGTCTTGTCCTCCCCAAGATATACATAAGTCAAATGGGAAGGTAGTGATTTCAATTTCAAATTGGGCTTTTGCTCATTTGATGGAAAAATCTTCTTGTCTTGGAGTAGGAGCTTCTCAAATGCAGGGGTCCACTTTTCTACCCCTTTCAAACTCTCCAATTCTTCTTGGCCTTTAAACTCTTCCACATCAAAAATATCCTCCTTATCCAACTTGAAGGTGCTCATTAGTTCCAAGTGCTCCTCTATTAAGGTGTCAATCCTATTTACTTCTTGCACCTCCTCATCGTTTCCTGGTTATTTGTTCAAATAAAACACATTAAAGTCCATAGTCATGCTCCCAAAAGTAAGCTTCATAAGACCATTCCTGCAATTAATAACAACATTAGAGATAGCAAGCAATGGTCTACCTAATATAATAGGTATTTGGAAACAAGGCTNTAAAGTCCATAGTCATGCTCCCAAAAGTAAGCTTCATAAGACCATTCCTGCAATTAATAACAACATTAGAGGTAGCAAGCAATGGTCTACCTAATATAACAGGTATTTGGAAACAAGGTTTAGCAGCAGGGTGAGTCTCACGCACAATGAAATCAATAGGAAAATAAAAGTTATCCACTTGAACCAAAACATCCTCAATCACTCTATTTAGTGTTCGAATGCACCGATCGGCCAACTGAAGAGTGATTGAAGTTGGCTTCAACTCTTCAAGTTGGGGTTGCTTGAACACCAAGTAGGGTAAGAGATTCACACTAGCTCCCAAATCAAGGAGTGCTTGTTCCACCCAATAATTCCCGATTGTTATGGCAATGGTAGGGCAACCGGGGTCTTTAAACTTTGTAGGGGTTGTCCACAAAATTGACCTCACTTGCTCAGTGAGGAATGCCTTCTTGTGGACATTGAGTTTCCTCTTCACTGTGCATAAGTCTTTCAAGATCTTTCCACAAGATGGAATTTGCTTGATCACGTCAAGGAGTGAAATTTTGATTTTCACCTGCTTGGACATTTCAATGAAATCAGAATAATTAGCCACCTGTCAAGGTGGCTTCAAACTATTAGGAAAAGGAGTAAGGATAGGGGAAACAAGTACACTATCATCAACCAATTTCTCTTTCTCGTTCACTTCATCACTTATCTCACCCCCTGGGTGTCACCCTTGGTTTCTTTTTCTTTTGGCAATTTGGCCTTGGAAGAGACCTTTGGCACACCGATCCTATCAATTTGTTTACCACTTCGAAGGGGGGTGACTGCCTTGAGTTGCTCGTAACTCTCTTTGGTGGGTTCGGACGACTCAATCACATGTTAGCCCTTAGGGTTCTCTTGAGGTTGAGCAGAGAATTTCCCCTTTTCTTGTTGTGATAACCTTATATGCTTGGTAATTTTTGTGAGTTGAGCCAAAATGTTTTTTAAGGTGGTTTGGCTTTGGATGAAGTTTTAAACCACATTCTCCAAGTTCCTCATATGGGGAGGTTGATAAGTGGGAGGATTGGATGGTTCTTGCTGGGAAAAACTTTGGGAAGGTGGACCTTGGGAGAAAATTTGTGGGGGTGGATTTGATGAATACCCTTGAGGATTAGACTGGGGGTATTGGGAGCTAGATGCTTGACCTTGGCCTTGGTATTAACTTTGGTATTGACCTTGTTTAGGAGGCATGGGAGGTGTATAAGTGTTAGACCCATGAGGAGTAGGATTCGTTTCTCCAACTAAAGTTCAGGTGATTGCTCCAACCCGAATTGTAGGGGTTTGAATTCAGAGAGAATGATTGCCTTGAATGATTAAAAGCATTAACTTGCTTATGGTACACTTCCTTAAGCACCGAAATGTTAGGGCACTTTGATATGGAATTCTCCACACTCTCACAAATCGAGCAAGACTCCTTGGTCTTTGAAACATTGGATACCTCACGCCTCCTATTGATCTCAAGAATCTCAACTTTCCTAGAAAACTTAGCAATTTTGGAAAGCAAGTCTTCCCGATCTCTCAAATCCTATATCCCTTCCACATGTGCTTGATTACTACCTTGAGGAGAAGACCTCGATACATCGGTGGGATCCGTAATATCCCATGATTTTGGATTCTGTGCCAATGTATCAAAGTATTCTAAGGCCTCATTAGGATATGTGTTCAAAAACTCCCCATTACACATCATATCAATGAACTGTCGATGACCAGGTGTGATTCCTTCATAAAAGAAACTCACCAATTGCTATGGTTCAAAGCCATGATGTGGAATGGATTGTAGCATTTCCTTGTAATGACCCCAACATTGGTAGAATTGCTCATTAGACTTCTCCGAAAATTTTTGAATTTGATTTTTTAGAGCAGTGGTTTTAAGCACTGGGAAAAATTTATTTAAAAACTCGGAGGGCATTTGAGTCCAAGATGTTATGGATTGAGGCTTCAAGGAATTAAGCCACATTTTTTCCTTATCTTTCAGGGAGAAGGGGAACAATTTCATTCTAGCTGTGTCTTCCATATCATGATTGGTGAGGAAGGTTGCAACTATTTCCTCGAACTCCTTTATGTGCAAATAAGGGTTCTCCCTTTCAATTCTGTGGAAAGTAGGGAGTAGTTGCAACATTCTTGGCTTAAACTAGGAAGAGATGGGCTTGGACCAATAAGAGGATGCATGAGGGTGTGGTGCTTCTTGTGGGTTGAAGGTAATCCCTCATTGACCTCGCCAAAGGCTCAATTTGGATGTTGTTTCCTTCATTCACAGGAGGGGGAAATTGTATTCATGGATTAGGCATTCTAGCCTCTTGTCCTTCCCCACCCCTTTGCATGTTTGGATTGACACCTACATTCTCAAAATTATCACTTGCATCCTTGGGTGGGTCTTAGGCAATGTTCATGTTGGGGCCTAGGGGTTGTCTAACCAATCGATTTTGTTCATCCCGTCCCCACATACAACAAGCTATCTACAAATATAAATTTAAACAACAAACGTATATACAAGGATCAATGTACCTTAGCCCATGACAAACACCACAGGACTTACNTAAGCCACATTTTTTCCTTATCTTTCAGGGAGAAGGGGAACAATTTCATTCTAGCTGTGTCTTCCATATCATGATTGGTGAGGAAGGTTGCAACTATTTCCTCGAACTCCTTTATGTGCAAATAAGGGTTCTCCCTTTCAATTCTGTGGAAAGTAGGGAGTAGTTGCAACANTTAGGAAAAAGGGGAACAATTTCATCCTAGCTATGTCTTCCATATCATGATTGGTGAGGAAGGTTGCAACTATTTCCTCGAACTCCTTTATGTGCAAATAAGGGTTCTCCCTTTCAATTCTGTGGAAAGTAGGGAGTAGTTGCAACATTCTTGGCTTAAACTAGGAAGAGATGGGCTTGGACCAATAAGAGGATGCATGAGGGTGTGGTGCTTCTTGTGGGTTGAAGGTAATCCCTCATTGACCTCGCCAAAGGCTCAATTTGGATGTTGTTTCCTTCATTCACAGGAGGGGGAAATTGTATTCATGGATTAGGCATTCTAGCCTCTTGTCCTTCCCCACCCCTTTGCATGTTTGGATTGACACCTACATTCTCAAAATTATCACTTGCATCCTTGGGTGGGTCTTAGGCAATGTTCATGTTGGGGCCTAGGGGTTGTCTAACCAATCGATTTTGTTCATCCCGTCCCCACATACAACAAGCTATCTACAAATATAAATTTAAACAACAAACGTATATACAAGGATCAATGTACCTTAGCCCATGACAAACACCACAGGACTTACCTCTGTTGTCCAAAAATTACCTTCTTGATTCAACGCTTTGCCTTCCCCGGCAATGGTGCCAACAATGCTTGATGGTTTCCATTGTATTCCCTAATTATCCACCAAAGAACCCTCAATGTGTATATGGCTTATGTAAGTGGGTGAGTGTCACTCTCATTCGGGGTTGAATGCAAGCAATGGGGAAACGAAATAATGGTGTGTGAAATGATATGTGTAAACAAAAGTGCTCCCCAAGCGTAGAGAGACTTTTGAGTGTCGTGTTTACTTAGAAATCGTATTCCAAGGTCGTCTCCTCAGGAAAGGAGGTGAATCGTGTTGAAGGTGATTTTGGTAAAAAAGGGTAAAGTGTAAAAAATCTTTGTTGTTTGAGTTTGGTTTGTGAGTGTGTCTTGATTGAATTGAAATGGGACAAGTGTTGGCTAATTTGAAGGCTTCAATCCAATGGGAATGTCAACTCAACTCGAGACCTTCCCCCAATGGTGTTTAGATGTTCGATTGATTCGTGGGAAGTGTAGGACTAAAATGGAGGTGAGGATCCAAGCATACCCTGTGATAATGCCTACAATGTATCATCTACTCACAACCACATCCACACTCAACCCAGTCAAACCAAATTAACGTACACTACAAGGGGAAAAAGAAAATGAGTTGAAATAGCATACCTAAGAGGAGGTCTCCCTTGGATTAACCAGCTATAAGCTTAGATACTCATGTTCAAAGCAATAACNGGAAAAAGAAAATGAGTTGAAATAGCATACCTAAGAGGAGGTCTCCCTTGGATTAACCAGCTATAAGCTTAGCTACTCATGTTCAAAGCAATAACATAAATGAAATGAAGAGAGATCGAATAGAAATAAAGCTTGGGACTTAAACTAATTCAATAAAACACAAAACTAGAGGAAAGAGCATTTAATACCCATTTAAAGCTTGAAATGTAGAAAACTCAAATACATTAATGGCAAAAGTTGAGATACTCCACTAAACTTGAAATGTACTGGAAATAAATTGCATTAAAGATAGTAAAGGAAGCTTACAAGATCCTTACAAGAGATTCAAGTGAAATGGATGGAAGAAATGTAAAAATCCTAAGCTTTCTCTCTCTAACTATGTCTTCTACCTAGAGCTTCTCTCTATAATGCAATACCTTCAGAATAATACATAATGAATCCCTATTTTCATCCATAGAGAGCTCCATAGGTGCAAGGCAGGCCTCCCATCAAGAAGGGGGCTGATTTGATGGAATGGTGCAGGCTAGGACAAGCATAGCCTTCCTCTCCCTTTGCCTTGCTCTTCTCTCTTCTTCTCATTAATGCCAAGGCCTTCAAAGTCCAACTAGAGGTGAGGGGAGGCTTGTAGATGTGTAAGGGATGTCAAGGGACCTATTGGAGAAGTGTAAGTGAGACCCCCAACTGACAAAGCTTGAGTTGCAGGTTGTCTGGGCAATCTAGGCAAAACCTTCTACAAGGTCAACACATACCTTCTGGAAGGTTTGTGCAGGAATAGTTAAATGAGCATTTCAGTAAGCAAAATCTTCCAAAAGGTATATGCAAACCTTCTAGAAGGTTTTTGGCAGTGAATAGGTAGACCAAGCACAAACCTTCCAGAAGGTTTCTAGCCAAACCTTCCTAAAGGTATTAATCCAAAATGCAATTTTCTTGGTTTCTTCACCCTCCAAGCCTTCCTTTGAGCCATCCCCCTCATCTTCATTGATTTCAAACACTTCATTGGGGGTATAACTCCAACCATTTACACCTTTTCACCTACATTTACACAAAACTCCATTAAAGCTGAAATTAAACACATTTCTTCCCAATTTCATGACAAAAGCAAGTATAAAAAGGCTGATTAGCATACAATATATGTCATATTTTTGTGCTAATCAAGTTTATTCTATGAAAGAAATACACCGGGCCACCAACAATTTATTGACATGATGTGGAATAGAGAGTTCTTAAGTAAGGATCCCAATGAGGCCCTCGAGTACTTTAACACATTGGCAAAAATTGCCCAATCTTGGGATATCACAGATCCCACCGATGTGTCAAGGTCCTCTCTGGAAAATCAACCAAGTGGAGTAAGGATGTATGACTTGCGTGACCAGGAACACTTGGTTGCTAAGATAACAAAAGATGGAGAGTTTAGAGGTGAATAGGAGGCATGAGGTGTCAAATGTCACAAAGGCCAANTTGCTAAGATAACAAAAGATGGAGAGTTTAGAGGTGAATAGGAGGCATGAGGTGTCAAATGTCACAAAGGCCAAGGAATCTTGCTCAATATATAAGAGTGTTGAGCTATCTACTGTGGAGTGCCCAAACATTCAAGCACTCAAAGAGGTATACTATTAACAAGTGAATGCATTTAACCAAAGTAGGCAATCATACTCTCCACACTCCAACACATGCAATCCAGGATAGAGGTCCCACCCAAACTTTAGTTGGAAGAATGACAACCCTACTTGTTAATGGTATACATAGGAAAAATCAATCATATTATGGTCATAGTCCTTCAGCTAGATCTCAATACCCACGGTCCAATCCACAAGGGTTTTCAAAGAATGCACCTCAACAAGGACCACCCAATCTACCCACATACCAACCTCCTCACAAGAGAAATTTGGAGGATGTCATGCATTAATTCATTTAGAGTCAAACTGTAATCAACAATCAAAATGTCGTTGCTTGAATGACATTCAAAAACATATTGCTAAGTTGACCAATGCTATAGGGTCTTCCCAACAAGAAAAAATGAAATTTCCTTTTCAACCCTANTAGAGTCAAACTGTAATCAACAATCAAAATGTTGTTTCTTGAATGACATTCAAAAACATATTGCTAAGTTGACCAATGCTATAGGGTCTTCCCAACAAGAAAAAATGAAATTTCCTTTTCAACCCTAAGAAAACCCNCAACAAGAAAAAATGAAATTTCCTTTTCAACCCTAAGAAAACCCAAGGGGTCAACGTGTGATTGAATCGTCCGATACCACCAAAGAGAGTTGTGAGCAACTTAAGGCTATCACCATCCTTAGGAGTGGAAAGGAAATAGATAAAACCATCTTGCCTAAAGTCTCAGCTAAAGCCACTTTAGAAAATGAAAAGGAGATTAAAGGTAACTCCAAAAAGGGTGAAACACTTGAGAAACCAAAGATTGTTGATTTGAATGTGCATGATTGTCCTATCCTAGCTCCCTTTCCCCAACATTTGAAGTCACCGACTTGAATCGCTAACTATTCGGACATCCTTAAAACGTTTAAACAGGTAAAGATCAACATTTCTCTCCTTGATGCTATCAAGTAAATTGATGAGCATAGAATATTGCACATCATTTATCTCTTTGCGCCCATTTTGTACTTTTTTTGTGGAAAAAATGGTGGAAATTGCATTTAATCTAACAATTAATGAATTTTTTATGTGATTGTTGGTATGGAGTAGGAAATGGCATGTGTTAAGCATCCATCAAGTGCTTAAAGGCAATGGAAAAGAAAAGGAGGATTAACAGGTGGCTTGGGATTTCAAGAANGTGTTAAGCATCCATCAAGTGCTTAAAGGCAATGGAAAAGAAAAGGAGGATTAACTGGTGGCTTGGGATTTCACGAAATCAAGAAAAGCCAAAACAGGTGAAAACCTATAGGTAGATGTCCATCAAAACCTACTAGTAGGTTTAGTGCACTAGAATTCTTCTACCACTGCCCCTGCCAAAATCTACCGGTAGGTTTTGCCCAGAAACGCCAGAAAGCTGCAATCTCTTCTCCAACTGCTTCGTGGGCCCACCTTTACTTCTCCTAAACATNGTAGGTTTTGCCCAAAAACGCCAGAAAGCTGCAATCTCTTCTCCAACTGCTTCGTGGGCCCACCTTTACTTCTCCTAAACATACCTTGACATATTCTACATGTAAGCATGCTCTCTTACACCTAAGGTCTACCTTTGGAATAAAAATCATGGAAGAGGAAGAGAGAGAAAGAGTTGGAGAAGCATGGAAAAGGCAAGGCATGGCCTATGGTTGGTTGTTTCCGTTGTACTATATCCTAACCTCCGAACATCATCCCTCAATGTGTATAGTCTATGTGTGGAGGGGAGTGTCACTCTCCCTTGGAATGATGTCAAAAGAAAGGGCAACAGAATGGTGGGTGAATGAAATGTATGAATTGTGTGTGTGTGTGTGTGAACAAAAATACACCCCAAGCACNGAGTGTCACTCTCCCTTGGAATGATGTCAAAAGAAAGGGCAACAGAATGGTGGGTGAATGAAATGTATGAATTGTGTGTGTGTGTGTGAACAAAAATACACCCCAAGCGCAGAGAGACTTTTGCTTGTCGTGTTTTACTTGGAATCATATTCCAAGCTCGTCTCCTCAGGGAAAGGAGGTGTATCATCATGAGGGTGATTTTTGTAAAAATAAAGTGTAAAATCTTTTGTTGGTTAAAGGTTGGTTTTTGATTGTGATGAAAATGAAATAGAACAAATGTTGGCTAATCCAAAGGGTTCACTCCAACAGGAATACCAAGTCAACTCGAATCCTTCCTCCATTAGAGCATAGATGTACAATTGATTCGTGGAAAGCTAGGGATGACTTGGAAGTGAGGATCTAAGCATAACCCGTGACAAGTCTATGGGATATCAAAGACTCACAATCCCGTCCACCCTCTACCTAGTCAAACCGAATCATCGTACTCTAAGAGGAGGAAGGAAAATGAGTTGAAATGACATACCCAATAGGAGGTCTCCCTTGGATTAGCCAACTTAAAGGCTTAGCTACTCATGCTTAAGGTAAAGATAACAATGTAATGAGAAGACATTATGAAGAAATGAGAATTGGAACTAAGCTAATGCAAAGAAACATAAACTAAGAGAGAATACATTTTCACCTCTTTCTAAAGAGTGAATGAGAAACTACTGACTTTTTATGGCTTTTGTAAAGCTAGAAAAGTGAGTGATGCTCATCCCTCGAAGTAGAGGAATTACAAGGTAAAACACATTGCACAAGGAGCCGATTTTCGACAAAGAATGAGTGAATCACATTCCACCTTTCACAGCTTTGGTAAAGCTCTGGNTTTCGACAAAGAATGAGTGAATCACATTCCACCCTTCACGGCTTTGGTAAAGCTCTGGAAAAGTGAAAGAGTTTTACTCCTCTAAGGGAAGAAGGAAGCTCAAACAATGGAAGTAAAAGAAAGAAGTAATACAATAAAAGAAAGCAATCTTTAAAATAAAAGAAAGCAATATTTAAAATAAAAGAAAGCAATAAATTAAAAGAAGGGAATAATACAATAAAAGAAAGCAATACTTAATAAAGTGAAAGAAAGCAATAAAGAAAACAATAATACTTTTGGAGGGTTTTCCATTACCAAAAGATGATCTCTTTACAAGCCCCAAGGGGTGGTATTTATAGGCAAAAAGGGAGGATTTGAATTACACTTTGATCCTCCTTTGTTTTGACAGTTGGCACTCCTATAGTTTGTAGCTTTGATAGTTGGCACCTCAGTAGTTTGTAGTTTTGACAGTTGGCACCTCAATAGTTTATAGCTTTGATACAGTTGGCTCCCTAGTAGTTTGTAACTTTGATAGTTGGCACCTCAATAGTTTGTAGCTTTGTCAGTTGGCACCATTGTAGTTTGTAGTTTTAATATAGTTGGCACTCCTGTAGTTTGTAGCTTTGATGCAAAAAACCCTAAAAAGAACCACAATTAATGCATTATCCCTAATTCATACACTAACCCTAATTTGACTTATTTTGACTAGTTTAACTTTGTTTAACTAACACAATTGACCTATTAACTTAATTAAGTTATGCATTAATTAGGATTAATTACATCCCCCCAACCTAAATATTACTAGTCCCTAGAANTAACTAACACAATTGACCTATTAACTTAATTAAGTTATGCATTAATTAGGGTTAATTACATCCCCCCAACCTAAACATTACTAGTCCCTAGTAATAAATAACAACAGAACAAAATAAAATCACTTTCGTAGATAACACGATTGCATTTAGCATATGCAACAAGCAGTTAAACCCCTAGGTGATCCCTAGTGGACGAGTTTTATCTTGTGAAGGTTTCTAGTGACGTTACCTACAAACTCCAGTTAAAAAGATGTGTATATGTAATATTTCTTGTCAAAATGAGTTAGCACCATGATCATTGAGACACCCCATCCCTTAATTTCGAATNGATGTGTATATGTAATATTTCTTGTCAAAATGAGTTAGCACCATGATCATTGAGACGCCTCATCCCTTAATTTCGAATTATTTTTCAAACACTTCTCTATCATAGGTACGTACTATATGCAAAAAAAAAAAACACTTGTTACATTGATATTTGAAATTCCCTATGTAGTAATAATAATCATTCTAGTGACAAGAGTTGTTATATAACAAAAACTCTTCTTTCCAACCTTCCATGGATAGCTTTGATTTTACAATCTTCTCTTAGAAATATCTCAGCAAAAATTCTCTCTGATTATAGTGACTTTTCTCTCAAAAGCATGCGATCAGAAGAAAGTTCATTTTAAATTTACATGCTCAACANAGTTGTTATATAACAAAAACTCTTCTTTCCAACCTTCCATGGATAGCTTTGATTTTACAATCTTCTCTTAGAAATATCTCAGCAAAAATTCTCTCTGATTATAGTGACTTTTCTCTCAAAAGCATGCGATCAGAAGAAAGTTCATTGTAAATTTACATGCTCAACAATTACGGGAGTGAAAACCAAGGAAACAGACTAATCAGGTTTGGCATAATCTCATGGAAGAATATTGATACAAACAAAGTAATACTAGCTAACATACCCCACACTTTTGATTGACGACCTACACATGCATTAGACTTGAGATCAATTAGGTCTTTTTATAGGTTATAATGTGGCCAGGGGTCAACGACTAACAAAACGACATCAATGATATTCAAAAGCTATCACTTCTTTATGTAATGTAGCACACCTCTTTCTACCGTTTTGAAACTTCACCTATATGGTATTTCTTTCTTTCATTCTTTTTCTCATTTTTTTCACTTTCTTGGCCATTGTTTTTCTTTCTTTTTCAGTTGCTTCCACAGANCAATGATATTCAAAAGCTATCACTTCTTTATGTAATGTAGCACACCTCTTTCTACCTTTTTGAAACTTCACCTATATGGTATTTCTGTCTTTCATTCTTTTTCTCATTTTTTTCACTTTCTTGGCCATTGTTTTTCTTTCTTTTTCAGTTGCTTCCACAGAATTTTCTTTCTTTAAATAGTAGCCACCATCTTCTTTTCTTTTCTCTTGTTTTTCTGTATCATACTGATTTATAAGAGGGCGCAAGAAAATTAGATAGTAAAAGTATGTCAAATATATTTTCCTATGGCTCGGTTATCATATAGGTTACATGAAAAAGATATCATAGATTAAAGGTCAATCACGGCTAACTAGGGATATAATTTTGTAAAAGAAATGGCTAAGGCACAAAAATTAAATCAAAGATGGCCTAAGATCCTTTCTAAAGCATGTGCACATGTATGTGTTGTATGAACAAATTCTTTGTGGGATACATCAATAGACTGCTCTATTTGCATCAATCAAAATAATAATAATGAGATTATTCAAGGATAGAAAGTAAAAAATCTTACTTGAGTAAATGTTGATTTTCTCTCAAAAGCATCACAAGGCTCAAAAACTTACCATGGTATTCTTCGTTATCTCCACTAGTTATGCCAGATTTTCAAAGAATGTCGGTTATATATCAATTATATTTTCGAGTCTAGTCATTCTGTACCTTAAGAATAACAAATATCAATGTACATTTGACAATTAAGCTAAGAGAAAATACAATTTTTCCAGGAAATGAGGCTTTTTAAAAAAAAAAAAACTGGCATTCGAATTCAAATAAAAATCAAAGTTATTTACATACACATTTATCTTTGAAAATTGAAAGAAGAATAAATGCACAAATTAAACTTGAAAATCTATAGCATCTCAAGATAAGTCCCTACCCACGCTATAGCTTGGCATTTTAGGACATTCCTTACTCAGCCCATATCTTTATTTCAACAAAAAGACTTTGCACATAAAAAAAATATTTATACTTTTTACAAAAAAGTTCAGACCATTAACCTTCATCCCAAAAAACACGCTTTTCCACAGCTTTGTCAAAAAAACAAAAACTAATCCGAGTCCTCGCTTGTGTCTATGTCATTATTAGTGACCCTTCCATCTTTTTGTTGCACACAACGTATAAATCTCGGACTGAAATAAGATGGCGGTTAGGAAAATCCTTACTCTGCTCATGCACTATCCAATTTAATCGATCAGTTGCACGACCCAAAATTGGTTCAGAACACTGATTGTATTTTTTCATGTGAAAGATCTTGCCACATTGTTCACAAGCACCCAGTCGTTTGGCACGATGACGTTTAGCAAAAGTGCTTCTGTCACACAATGGTTTTGCTTGTGCTTCTCAGATTCCAATTTTTCTCACAATTCTTGCCTTTCTCATTATCACAGCATGCACATCAAATGGAAAAATGCGTAAAACGCCTAAACTGAACCAAAAAATTTTACTATCCATGCTTGCTAAACTAAAGACACCCTATCTAGTTCTTTAACGTATGCCAGTTAGAAAGACGATTGAAGCTGTATTCGATATGATCATGAAATATAAGCAAAAATATTGTAAAAATACGCAATCCAGAATAAAAATAAACAGAACCCTTTTTTTTAAAATGCAAAACTGTGAACTGTTCAGATACAAAACTAGAATTGTAAATATGAAACTAGAACAAACTGGAACTGTAGATCACACCCACCAACCTAAACTAAACATTGTCTCCAATGTTTCGAATTTACAAGTGTATGGAATTTAGAAATGAGGTTGTAAGGTAGAGATCTATTCATCTGCCAAAACCTACAAACAAAACACAACAATTAATCATCTCTAGGGAGATCTAGGCTAGGCTGGAAACCCCTCACCCTAAATGCGAGCAGAAGAAGAGCACCCATGTACAAATACAAACATATAAGACAAATTATTAAACAAAGGACTGGGTCTTTAAGGTATATAGTGATGGATTTGCAGATGGTGGGTTGTTTTTACAGAGAATAGAGAACAACAAAGAAGAAGAATAAAAGAATAAGAAGGAAAGAAGAAGGGGGGCCAACACCGGTGGATGGGGAAAAAGATATGATATTCAATAACGAACAGTAAAAAGATGAATAGGGTTAGAGAACACCTCGCACTTGAGATTTGATCAATGCACCAATATCTGAAACTAAAAACAACAATGCTATACGACCAAGTAAGTAACATGAAAAATAAAAATAGCATGACTAAATAAAAAGACTATACACTAAAAATCATAAAAACTGGTTACTCCTCCACGAATTCTGGATACACCGGATCTGTCAAGTCCTCCTTCACTCTTTGTCCTTCAAAACCCTCAAAAAATGGCTTATGTCTTTGGCCATTGACCTTAATGTCTGGCCATTCTCAGGGTTTGTGACTTCTATAGCTCCATTAGGGTAGGCCACCTTGACAAGATAGGGGCTATCCCAACGGGATCAGAGTTTGCCTTGAAAAATCGAGAGACGAGAGTTATACAAGAGCACTTTTTGGCGGGGCTTGAATGACTTCCGTACAATGAATTCGTCATGAAAGATTTTAGCCTGCTATTTTGAAATTTTAGAGCTCTCATACGCGTCTCTTCGCATCTCTTNAGGGAAATTCATTGTAACCGTTTAGGTAGTCATAATAAGAAGACTTGTAACAAGCCATTGTAATATTCCGTATGTTTTTTTGGAATAATATGTTATTTTTATTTTTTTTCAACTCTTTTTGGGTTCCTATGTTACACATTGGGAATACCATGGGTTATCCAGTGTGAAAAATTAATAGTGTAGTATTTATTCTCGCATGGATTATATGTTTTATGTTACTATTAATGTAACCCCAATGTTACTATTTAATGCTCATGTTAGAGAGTAACCAATGTTATTATGTAAAACGGATTTTTTGTGATTAATTAATTTGGAGGAAATTTAAATAATGTTACTTTGTTTGGGTAACCACGAATGAAAGAGTTTTCAACTGTTTTACAAAGAGATTATACAAACAATTCCTAGTCACGTGGCTAACAACATTTACATTCACTAAGAACTTCATTTCAGCATTCTAAAATAAAATAGGATCTATAATTTGGAATAACTTGTTGAGCATGTTACTATTTGAGTTACTATTTGAATAAAAATCTGGATAGAATTTCCTTTGTTCCACAAATTTTCCATTACAATCAAATATCAATCTGTCGACAATTACAATCAATTTCTAACCAAATATCAACCACCCAACAATTACAAACAATTTCTAACCTATCCTACAATTAGCCTAATCAATCCTGCAATTACCCTAAAAATGAATAGCTACCCCACACATCAGTACTTGCTATTTGTCTTGGTATCTCTTTCTCAATCTTGATCTTGTCTTGTAATCTTCAATTGTCCATACATTCCTATGGTTTATGAAGGTAGACACCATATCGGTTTGTTGAGCATTCCATCAGTATTTCTCCCCCATCAATCAATCACCTGAATAATAACACGACTTTGTTAAATAAAAAATATTCAAGAATTTCATAATTTGTTTAAATTTTCAAGACTCATGGTACTTTACATTGTTGTGCAGCTCTTCCCCATCCATGAATTTCAACACATCATCAACATCAATGATATTTTCATACTTTTTTCCACTCCATAAAGTTGTCCTTTTAGTAGAAAATAGTACATGTTAATAAAAGGGAAATTAAGTTTGTTCTGCACAGTAATATATATAAGTTGTTTCATAATGGGGCATTAAGTTACTTAGTTTTTTCCCTCAGTCTAATGCATTTGAACCAATTTGTCGTATACATCCAATCCTAATTTCTTGCAGGCTTTCCATCTTCGAGCTTCAACTCTCTTACTTTCTGGATTCTCACTTGGCATTATAATATCCAAATCATCAACATCAACGCAGCTATCTGATATTTTCTCCTTCCATTTAATTTTGTCGCCTTGATCCTAGATTTCAACTTGTTTAAAATTTTCTTTTCTCCCTATTTTTTTCGTACTATGCTCAAAATCTTCATCTCTCTTTCTTTTTCTTTCTTTCCTTTTGATTTTTCTTACCATCGATGTTTGTTCTACACCTTCGGTGGGCTGAGGTTTTGGTGGAGTCTGTGGGTAGTTTTGAGAAACGACATGCACAGCCATATCAGCGACAACATCATGAAGGGAATTGTTCTCTTCTTCTAATTCGGACACCCGTGATGTCAGTGACTTAATTTGATTTTCTTGTGTTTCTTTATTTTTCTCCAAGAGATCAACTAAAACTTTCAATTCTGAAATTTGATTGTCCCTGTCAACTAGTTTCATCGCATATTCTTCAATCTCTTTCAAATCTTCCTCCCTTTGGTTGCCCCTAATATTCTTGATGATCGTTCGAAGTGCTTCATTCTCCATTGTCAGCATTTGAATAATAAATTTTTGCACCTCATTTTCAACAATTAATCCAGACCAACCTTCATTATCATGGAAAGGTTGTTCTAACTTTTCATCTCGTGTTACCACTTCATCTGGCACCATAAATGCAGATTCTCGGATGGCCACATCAACAAACGCATCAAATGATTGAACGTTTTGAGTCTCCTTTAGGCCAAGATGGTCGTTTGTAGGAACAAGTACTACATCATTACTTTCATGGATATCTTCATATGCATCATCACCTGCATATTCCAATTCTNTAAAGATGCAAATGGCCTTGAAATATGATCCACCATCACTTATCATTGCACGAGGAATCCCAAACCTTGAAAAAATATTCTCCTTGAGAAACTTGACCACGACCTGGTGGTCATTAGTCTTGGTTGGGATAGCCTCCACCCATTGGACATGTAGTCCACTGGCAATAGAATGTATAGCTAGCCAAACGACATAGGGAAGGGACCCATGAATTCGATACCCCAATAATCAAATATTTTGATAACAAGCACAAGGGAAAGGGGCATCATGTTCCTTTGGGGTCACACTACCCAAACGTTGGCATTTATCGCACTCTTTACAAAATAAAATACAATCCTTTATAAGAGAGGGCCAACAAAAACCTGACTGAAGAATTTTTTTTCTGAGGTCTTTTTCACTAAGAAATGGCCACCGCATGCTTGTGAATAACAGAATGCAAGGACATCCCACTGTTCATTCTCTGGTACGCATCTCTGCATGACTTGGTCGGGGCAATACTTGAATAGGTACGGGTTATCGAAGTAGAAGTACTTCACATCTACCATAAATCTTCTTCGATCCTCTAGGCTCCAATGCGGTGGTATTTGTCCTGTTGCAAGATAAATACATATGTCAGCATACCAAGGACAAATAGAATTAATTGAAAGTAAATGTTCATTAGGGACAGGAATGTTCTTATTGGCCTCTTGCACCACTAGTCGGGACAAATGGTCCATCACTACGTTCTCCACTCCCTTTTTGTCTTTAATTGTCAGATTGAACTCTTCGAGTAGGAGGATCCACTTGATAAGTCTCAATTTGGCATCCTGCTTAGAAAATAAATACTTCAAGGCAGAGTGATCAATATAGACAACTATTGGTGAACCTATGATGTAGGATTGGAATTTATCCAATGCAAACACTACGGCTAGTAGCTCTTTTTCTATGGTAGTATAATTCATTTGAGCTTTATTGAGTGTCTTGCTAGCGTAGTATATTACATAAGGTCTATTCTCTTTTTTTTGACCGAGCACTATGCCGACCGCGTAATCACTTGCGTCGCACATAAGCTCAAAAGGTAAATCCCATTTGGGTGGTCGCATAATTGGAGGTGTGGTAAGTATGTTTTTGAGTTTTGTAAAAGATGCCTCACAACTATCCAACCACTCGAATGGGACATCCTTCGACAATAAATTGGTTAAAGATCGGGCCAATGTACTAAAATTTTGTATGAAGCGATGGTAAAAACCAGCATGGCCCAGAAACGACCTGATATCCTTGACGACTTTGGGTGTAGGGAGGTTGGAGATGGCCTCCACCTTTGATTTGTCAACTTTGATACCCCTTACCAAAACTATATGGCCGAGAACAATTCCCTCCTTAACCATGAAGTGACATTTTTCCCAGTTGAGGACTAAGTTCTTTTCCTCACTTCTCTCTAGAACATTCTCTAAATTTCCCAGACATCCTTCAAATGAATCCCCAAAGATTGAAAAGTCATTCATAAAGACCTCCACTATTTTCTCCACCATGTCACTGAAGATCCCCATCATGCAACGTTGAAAGGTCCCCGGGGCATTACATAGCCCAATAGGTATGCGACGGTAGACAAAAGTACCATAGGGACAAGTGAAGGTGGTCTTCTCTTGATCTTTCAATGCAATCTCAATTTGATTGTAGCCGGAATATCCATCTAAAAATCAATAGAATAGATGCCCCACTACTTGTTCCAATACTTGGTCAAGAAATGGCAATGGGAAGTGGTCTTTTCTTATGTATGCGTTAAGCTTGCGGTAGTCAATGCACACTCTCTATCCGGTGATCACTCTCATTGGAATAAGCTCATTATCATCATTTTCCACCACGGTGACTCCCAACTTCTTGGGGACTACTTGTGTGGGGCTAACCCATTTACTATCGGCAATTGGAAAGATGATGCCCACGTCAAGTAGATTTAAGACCTCGTCTCTCACCACATCCTTCATGATTAGGTTTAACTTTCTTTGTGGTTGTCGAGACAGCTTGGAGTCATCTTCAAGATAGATGCAGTGAGTACAAATGAGGGGGCTTATCCCCTTTATGTTGGCAATTATCCGACCAATCGCCTCCTTATGTCTCCTTAACAATCCCAAGAGATCTTCTTCTCACTATGGATCCAAGGTTAAGCTAATCACCACTGGAAAAGTTTCTTCCTCTCCAAGATATGCATACTTCAAGTGGGATGGTAGTGGCTTCAATTCCAACATGGGCTTTTGTACATCCGATGGAAAGATATTCTTTTCTTGATGTGGAAGCTTCTCAAATGTAGAATTCCATCTCTCCAGCCCTTTCAAACTCTCCAACTCATCTTGCTCATCAATCTCTTTTATATCAACAATTCCCTCTTCTTCCAACTTGAAGGTGCTCATTAGCTCCAAGTGCTCCTCTACCAAGGTGTCAATCTAATTAATTTTATGTGCCTCCTCGTCATCCCTTGGTTGCTTGGATAAATTAAACACGTTGAGATCCATAGTCATGTTCCCAAATGCTAGCTTCATAAGACTGTTCCTACAATTAATCACAACATTAGATGTAGCAAGAAAAGGTCTACTAAGTATTACAGGGATTTGGGAGCTAAGATTTGCAATCGGGTGAGTGTCGAGCATAATAAAATCAACAAAAAAGTAAAATTTATCGACTTACACTAAAACATCCTCAACTACTCCCGTTGGTGTCTAGACACTACGGTCTGCCAGTTGAAGAGTGATTGTAGTAGGCTTTAATTCTTTGAGCTGAAGTTGTTGGTACACCGAGTATGGAAGGAGGTTCACACTAGCCCCAAAATCAAGGAGTGCTTGCTCCACCCGGTAATTCCTAATTGTTATGGCAATTGTGGGGCAGCCGGGGTCTTTAAACATTGGAGGGGTGTTTGTCCTCAAAATTGAACTCACTTGCTCCGTGAGGAATGATTTCTTGTGAACATTGAGCCTCTTCTTCATAGTGCATAAGTCCTTCAAGATCTGTGCAGAAGATGAATTTTGCTTTATCACTTAAAGGAGTGGAATGTATATTTTCACCTACTAAACATTTCAATGATATTAGAATAATTAGCCACCTTGATGGGTGACTTCAAGCGATTGGGAAAAGGAGTAAGCATGAGGGAAACAAGCACACTTTCATCAACAATTTTTTTATTCTCAACTACCTCAATTTCTCTCTTCTCACTCACTCCACCCTCGATGGTGTAACCCATGGTCTCTTTTTCTTTTGGCAATGTGGCCTTGGGTGAGACTTTTGACACAATGGTCTTATCAATTTTTTTTCCACTACGAAGGATGATAACTGCCTTGAGTTGCTCATAACTCTCTCTTAAAAGCTCTGATGACTCAATGACATGTTAACCTCTAGGGTTCTATTGGGGTTGAGCGGAGAATTTCCCTTTCTCTTGTTGTGATGCCCCCACAGAGCTTGTCAGCTTCATGAGTTGGGCTTGAATGTCATTAAAAGCTGCGGTATTTTGATTGTTGATGGTAGTCTGACTTTGAATAAAAGCATGAATCATATCCTCCAAATTTCTCTTGTAGGGAGGTTGATAGGTGGGAGGATTGGATGACCCTTGGGAAAAGCTTTGTGGAGGTGGACTTGATGAAAAATTATGTGGTGGAGGGTTTGACGAATACCCTTGTGGATTTTTCTAGAGGTTTTGGGAGCTAGACACTTGACCTTGGGATTGAAATTGATTTTTCCTAGGAGGCACGGGAGGTGTGTATGCATTTGAACCATGAGGAGTGGGATTCTCATTTCTTCAACTAAAGTTTGGGTGATTGCTTTAACCCAAATTGTAAGTATTTGAATGTGGAGAGAATGATTGCCTCATTTGGTTAAAGGTATTGATTGCTCATGATACACTTTCTTAAGTGCCGAAATGTTAGGACACTCCGATATGGAATGATCTACACTCTCACAAATTGAGCAGCCCTCCTTACTCTTTGAAACATTTGACACCTTATGTCTCCTATTTACCTTAAGAATCTCAACCTTCCTTGACAACTAGGCAATTTTGGAAAGCAAGTCTTCTTGATCTCTCAAGTCATAAATCCCTCCCCCATGAGTTTGGCTATTCCNCTCTCAACCTTCCTAGACAACTAGGCAATTTTGGAAAGCAAGTCTTCTTGATCTCTCAAGTCATAAATCCCTCCCCCATGAGTTTGGCTATTCCTTTGAGAAGAAGACCTTGGTACATCAATGAGATCCATTATGTCCCATGATTGTGCATTTTGTGTCAATGTATTGAAGTAGTCTAAGGCTTCATCAGGGTCCTTACTCGAAAACTCTCCATTACACATTATATCTATGAACTATCGATGGCCCGGTGTAATTCCCTCAAAGAAGAAACTCACCAACTACCACGGTTCAAAGCCATGGTGTGGAATGGATTATAGCAACTCCTTGTACTGATCACAACATTGGTAGAATTGCTCATTGGGCTTCTCCGAAAAGTTTTGAATTTGTTTTTCTAAAGTAGTGGTTTTATGCACTGAATTTTTTTTTAAAAAAAACTCGAAGAGCATTTGGTTCCAAGATGTTATGGATCGAGGCCTCAAGGAATTAGGCCACATTCTTACCTTATCTCTTAGGGAAAAAGGGAATAATTTTAGCCTAGCTATGTCTTCCATACCATGAGTGGTGAGGAAGGTTACATCTATTTCCTCGAAATCCTTTATGTGCAAAAAAGGGTTTTCCTTTTCAATTTTGTGGAAAGTGGGAAGTAGTTGCAACATCCCCAGCCTAACTAGGAAGAGATGAGCTTGGACTAGAAGGAGGATGCATGAGGGTATGATGCTTTTGTGGGTTGAAGGAAATCCCTCATTGACCTTGTTGGAGAATGTGGATGTTGTTCCCTTCATTCACGAGAGGGGAAAATTCCATTCGTGGATTAGGCATTCTAGGTTCTTGTCCTCCCCCACCCCGTTGCATATTTGGATCGGCACCTATATTCTTTAAAGTATCACCCGTATACTCAGGTGGGCCTTGGTTAATATTCATATTGGGGCCCACGGGTTGTCTAACTAGTCGGTTTTGTTCATCCGATCCCACATATAACATAAAAAATGTAAACAGACAAAAATATACAAGGATCAACATATCTCAGCCCATGATGAACATCACGGGACTTACCTCCGTTGTTCGAAAATCACCTTCTTGATTCGATACTTGCCTTCCCCGACAATGATCCCAAAAATACTTGGTTGTTTCCATTGTAGTATATCCTAACCTCCAAACATCATCCCTCAATGCGTATAGCCTATGTGTGGAGGGGAGTGTCACTCTCCCTTGGAATGATGTCAAAAGAAAGGGCAACAAAATGGTAGGTGAATGAAACGTAGGAATTGTGTGTGTGTGTGTGTTTGAACAAAAATGTTCCCCAAGTGCAGAGCAACTTTTGTTTATCGTGTTTTACTTGGAATCATATTCCAAGGTCGTCTCCTCAAGTAAGGAGGTGTATCATCATTAAGGTGATTTTTGTCAAAATAAAGTGTAAAATCTTTTGTTGGTTGAAGGTTGGTTTGTGATTGTGATGAAAATGAAATAGAACAAATGTTGGCTAATCTAAAGGGCTCACTCCAATAGGAATACCAAGTTAACTTGAATCCTTCCTCTAATAGAGCATAGATGTACGATTGATTCATGGGAAGCCAGGGATGAGATGGAAGTGAGGATCCAAGCATAACTTGTGACAAGTCTATGGGATATCAAAGACTCACAATCTCGTCCACCCTCTACCTAGTCAAACCGAACCATCGTACTCTGAGAGGAGGAAGAAAAATGAGTTCAAATGACATACCCAATAGGACGTCTCCTTTGGATTAGCCAACTTAAAGCTTAGCTACTCATGCTTAAGGTAAAGACAACAATGTAATGAGAAGACATTATAAAGAAATGAAAATTGGAGCTAAGCTAATGCAAAGAAACATAAACTAAGAGAGAATACATTTAATACCCATTTTAAAACTAAGAAATTGAAAGAAAACAAAATGCACAAATATAACTTTCGGATAATTTATACAGGTTCATCACCTCTTTCTAAAGAGTGAATGAGAAACTACTCACTCTTCATGGCTTTGGTAAAGCTAGAAAACTGAGTGACTCTCACCCCCTCCAAGTAGAGGAATTACAAGGTAAAATACATTACAAAAGGAGCTAATCTTCGACAAAGAATGAATGAATCACGTTCCTACCTTCACGACTTTGGTAAAGCTCTAGAAAAGTGGAAGAGTTTCACTCCTCTATGGGAAGAAGGAAGCTCAAACAATGTAAGTAAAAGAAAGTAATAATACAATAAAAGAAAGCAATATTTAAAATAAAAGAAAGCAATAAATTAAAAGAAGACAATAATACAAAAAAATAAAGCCATAATACAATAAAAGAAAGTAATACTTAAAGTAAAAGAAAGCAATAAAGAAAACAATAATACTTTTGGAGGGTTTTCCACTACCAAAAGATGATCTCTTTACAAGCCCCAAGGGGTGGTATTTATAGGCAAAAAGGGAGGGTTTGAATTACACTTTGATCCCTTTTTGTTTTGACAGTTGACACCCCTATAGTTTGTAGCTTTGATAGTTGGTACCTTAGTAGTTTGTAGCTTTGGCAGTTGGCACCTCAATAGTTTGTAGCTTTGATACAGTTGGCTCCCCAGTAGTTTGTAGTTTTGACAGTTGGCATCTCAATAGTTTATAGCTTTGGCAGTTGGCACCCATGTAGTTTGTAGTTTTAATACAGTTGGCTCCTCTATAATTTATAGCTTTGATGCACAAAACCCTAAAAAGAACAAAAATTAATGCATTATTCCTAATTCACATACTATTCCTAATTTGACTAGTTTAACTTTGTTTAACTAACACAATTGACCTATTAACTTAATTAAATTATTCATTAATTAGGGTTAATCAGAAGGTGAAAGAACCAAGAATTAAACAAAACAAGTTAATACTGACCAGTATGTTTGTCATGAAAACTACCGGTAGGTTTTGGCTACTGGAGTTATTTCTACCGAAGGTTTTGCTATCAAACGCCAGACTCTACAACTCAAACACTGCCACTTTGTGGGCCCCACCATTGGTTCTCCCACTTGCTCCCTGAAATCTCCTACACATAGACATGCCTCCTCAACTCTAGTCTTGGACTTTGAAGGCTTGAACATTAATGAGGAGGAAAAAGAATAAGAGAAGCTTGGGAGTGCAAGCTAGGCCTGTGCTAGCCTACCCAATGCCTTCCAATCAGCCTCCTATGGATGGGAGAGTTGTTTCAAACCTAGGGGGACCTCCATACATGATTATTCAGATTGTATTATATTATAGAGAGAGAAGCTCCATGGAAGAAGATGAAGTTCTAGAGAGGGAAATTGATATTTTTGCTTTTTCTTCCATCCATTCACTTATAGTTTCTTGTAAGACTTATATAAGCTTCATTTAATGTCTTTAATGTCATTTATTACAAGTACATTGCAAGTTTATTCTTTCATTTTTGGATTTCACCATTGTTGTATTAAGTTTTTTTCATTTTCAAGCTTTCAAATGGGTATTGAATATTTCTTTTCATACTTTATGTTTTCTTGCACTAAACTAAGTTCCAATCTTCATTTCTGTACAATGTCTCTTCATTACATTTATGTCTTTGCTTTAGATATGAGTAGCTAAGCTTTTAAGTTGGCTAATCCAAGGGAGAATTCCTCTTGGGTATGCCAAATCAGCCTTTTTTCATTCCTCCTCGTAGTGTACGATGATTTGGTTTGACTGGGTTGAGTGTGAACGTGGTTGTTATTTCTTTATACACCGTAGACTAGTCACGAGGTATGTTTGAATATTCACCTATCAATCAAACATCTAGGCACCATTAGAGGAAGGTCTTGAGTTGTTTTAACATTCCTATTGGAATGACCTCTTCAGATTAGCCAACACTTGTTTCCATTTCATTTTCATCAAGAACATAATTCACCAAGCCTCAAACATCAAAGATTTTTACACTTTAACTTTTTCACCAAAATCACCTTCACATAATTCCCTTCCTTCCCTGAGGAGATGACCTTAGAATACGAATTCCAAGTAAAACACCACCCTCAAAAGTCTCTTTACGCTTGGAGAGCACTTTTGTTCACACACACACGTTACATTCCACACACCCATTTTTCTATTTCTTGCATTGAACTCGAGTGAGAGTGACACTCGCCCACACACATAAGTCATACACACATTGAGGGTTCATGTTTTGAGATTAGGGTACAACAATGAAAACCATTCAAGTATGGTGTTCCAAGTTACCTTGGCTACCAATGAAAATATTTTGAATTTGATCCCGAGATGTCAAAACCCACAATATCCTTACACTAAAATGCTTGACATGACTGTTATTGGGATTGAGTTGACGAGGAACCCAAATTATATATGGGGTAGGTCGAATAAGTACATTAAGAAAGGGTACTTGATTGATAAGTATAGAATCTTGAATTTGATAACTGTGAATAATCTATTGTCTCAGTCCCTGAAAAATCCAATTTACATCGAAAGAACATATTTGTTTTTATGCATTCGGAGTGGGACACACTATCGATTTGCCCAATCTGATCATGGACCAAATGATGCTGGATTTAAAAAATAAGAAGCCCTAAATCCTATTTTCTATGTTAGTATCTAAGTTATGCAGGGAGAAAGGAGTTATTGGGGATCCCTCATGGCCAATGGTGAAGCAGTTGTCGTCGTTAGATAAAACGTTATTGAGAAAAAGCCATGGAGGGCAGCCCGAGGAGTAGTAGGAGGCACCACCAACACCACAAGAAGATCCATTCATAGGAGGTGCAAATTTTCATCCTCCATAAGAGCCTCAACAATAGGAAGAGTAGCCATACATTCTAGTTGATGACAAGTCTGATCGCCAGATTCTGTTATGGTTGGAGACCAACATCACCCAACTAGATCAAAGGATGGCTATGTAAAACCCAAGATTTTTTTTTTTATTAAAATCCTAATTAAAGGGGTAAAATAGTAAATAATTGTTAAAGCATGGGTTAAAAACATGAATTTTTATAAAATTTAGATGATGAAACAAACCTCACTGTTGGATTCATCTTGCAAAATTTAGCTACCTAGTAAATTTTAGTAAAATTATGAGACAGTTGGATTTTTTACGTGTTACAAAGTGATCAGGAATCTCACGACTAAAATAATTGCGATCAAATTTTATTCACGGGACCCAAAAAATAATTTAAAGTTAGTTCAATAAAAACATGCTAAACTTAACACGAAACAAGATTTAATTAACTCAAAATAAAATTGGACTCGTTAAAAAGAAGACGTGCGGTGTGATGTGGACTAGACATTTAGACTATATAAAGTGGAAGAATTTTTTTCTCTTCCACTTGTTTTCTTCTCTGGTAGCCTACCGAGAGAGTGAGAGAGAGAAAATTGATTTTTTTTTATTTTTTATTTTTTTATCCTTCCTTCCTTCTTAGATCTACAAAGATCAAATAGTTTAATTACTTTGGGCAAAGAATTAAAGTTGCTCTTTGCAACGAGAGGTATGCAACCATACCAAAAATTGCATTTTTCTCCAAAAAGATATCAAAAGCGAAAATCTAGGACTAAAGGTTGAGAAACTAAATTTGGGCTTTCCTTGGAATTCTACTACGTGGGCTCATCTTACGAGAGGTAGGGTTTGCCCTATTTAAATGTAATTTTAACCTAAAATATGACATATGAAATGGGTAGGCTAAGGGTGTATGTCACATGTTAAGTCTTAACTACTGTAATTAATGGGTTAAATATATGATTTATAATTAACCTTGTAATTAGTAAAATTCTATTATAATTAACTTGGTGTAAGTTAATGTCAGTGGTTTAAAGCATGTTAATTGTACATTAGCATGAGTTGATGTTTTAATGACATATCAAGTTTAATAAAATTATTAGCTTTTTATGTGATTATGAAATAATATACATGTTAAATGATTATTTAGTATATGATTAGTGTGGTGGACTTGTGCTTATGTTTATAGAATTAATAAACATGTTGCCATGTTGGAAATAATAAGCATGTTAGTTGTGTAAATTGATGTGCCCTCTAGGTGTTTGTTTAAATGCCTAGGTAAATACAAGTATGTTAGTTGAGTTGATTATCTTACATAACATGCTTGAGATTGGGTTGACAATGTCATTATATTGCATTCATTATGTAATGGACATTGTAAATGGTACCAAAGGCAATTGCACGTTGTATTGCATTTATACATGGGTTGTACTACATTCATGGGCATTGACATGGGTGGTAGTGTGTGCATATTTTGAAATCAATCACCACATAGGTGGTTGATCATAGGCTTGAGAAAGTCGAACCAAGGTCCGGGTGAGTCACATGGAAAATTAAACGGATAAACGTGTTGGGGTATAGCAAGAAGGGCTACATTCTCACTTGGGTGTAAGACCCACTTTTTTGGTTTATACTTTTTGGTGGTGTAATTCTAGAAAAGTGTAATGGAAAAAACGGAGCCGCAGGTGGGATGTCTTGAAAATTCGTTGACGGTGTGGTGTCCCAATGGTGAAATACCATAAATCATCTCCCTACAAAGACATAAGAAACTGAATTAATTAGTCATTGAGTGTACATAACACCAATGACAGGTGCTTTGAATGCCCGGATACATATGCATGACATTGCATGTGTTGTGGGAGCTCAGGATGGGGCTTGATGTTGGTTTTGCTTGAGTGAGTCTCATCTCATGAAATGACATGATTTATGATATTTGTCCATAATAGACATATTTGAATGAATGCATGAAATGATTGTTCCATGTAACATTTCATATGCATTTGGGTTGAGAGGTATTCTCTATAAAAGTTACCCTATTAAGCGTTGGCTTACCCTTTATTGGAACAATTTTCAAGTACACCACAGGCTTTCACCAGAGGCCTTCCTACTGGTCTACTTTGACCACTGTGACTCTTATTTTGACATCGTAGTCCCTTGTATATGTTTATATTTGAGCTTGAATAATTTTTGTAACAAAAACTTGTTTATAGTTAAAAGGCATGTATATGAGACTCTTTTGAGATATTTATTATTTTATGAATGAATGTACGTAGTGATGATGATTGTGGTAGTATCCGATAGTATGTAATTGAGTATGGATGAATGGACTTGGTGTGATCAATATTGTATGATTGCACAAGTTGTATTTTGGGTAGAGCTTCCCATACAAAGGAGTGGTATATAATTACATGGTATCCAGGGGTATTTCGTGGGTTGATGGGTGATCAACAAGGTAATTACGGACACTCGAATTTTGGGGCATCACAACTTGGTATCAGAGCTTAGGTTCTCGATTTATCTAGAGCTTGCAAGGCATGGATCTAGGCCATTGAATTCATTGTACTTTGCATGCTAATTGTATTAAAATGTTATGTGCTATGTGTTATGATATTATATGCATGATTAAGTCTATATAGGAAAGAGACACTACGGTTAGAAAATATAACCTTAGAGTCGGGAAGGGAAAGGATGAGAAAGCCTTCTGTTTGGGCATCTATCAGTAGGTGGTGTACCTCCTATTTCCAACTCTATATGTACAATCACACAACAACATCATTAATTTTTTGATTAATTGCATTTCCTCCCATTTTTACCACAAAAGAAAGTATAAAAGGAATATAAAAGCATACATGATGTGCAAAATTTTGTGCTAATCACACCCCCCAACTTGAGTTTTGCTAGTCCCTAGCAAACTTTACTTTCAAAACACAAAGTGTGAAACTACAACAATCCATTTATGCATATACATCGCCAATCAATCAAAATGCAAAAATCACAATGCAATTAAAGAAATAGACTTGGGTAAGATAAATCAAAGCAACTATGGTACTTTTTATTAATTACATCCAAAAGTTTTAGTACAAGGATTTAGAATTCAAAAATAAAATGGCCCAAAAATCCTAGACACTTCTACTAGGCCGATAATTCTAATCCTAAATGTGCAACAACTAAAACTAAAACAAAAAGAAATAAGAAACAACACAACGATACAATTACTCGTCATCCTCATCCATCTCCCCCTCAGCACTCTCCTCATCACCCTCCTCCTCCTTGTCTCCAGAATCATCGTCGTCATCGGAATCCTCCACCTTAACAACAATGGAAACCGTGCAAGTGAAGGTAAAGGATCCAGTAGCCGGAGGTGGAGGTCCACCAGGGAAGGTATGCTGGAACAGCTTAGTCATCATCAGTGAAATCCCGTGCATCGTCCCCTCCAAAATGTTTAAGCGTTGTGACACTATACGGATTGGGGCAAAGCTGGAAGGCCTAGAAGTAGACGACCCAGCATAGGATGGCTCAGGTCTAAGGGCTCTGGCTCTACCTCTTTCACCCCTGCTCATCACTTGCCTTTTACTACTACTAGATTCGCTAATAGCTCCTATTTCAGGGAATGTCAGCACCTCAGACACGTATCCCTCGACCTTGCTGTAAAAGCACATCCTAGTGACTAGATTGCAAATGGGAGATTCGCCTTTAGCTTTCTAGCCTGAGTGAACTCCTTCATAAACTCTCAAATCAAAAAGGTCACATCCATAACCTTCCCAATCATAAACATGTGGAGGAGGGCGAGCTTTTCCACATTTGGGCTCTTCTCAACACCCCTGGGGATCAAATTGTAATGGAGAACCTTATTCATAATCTTATAGGAGTGCCTAAAGCCCCCGACTTGAATTTTCAAGTCATCGTAGATCAGCTCCATATACTTTGGGATTGACTTTACCCCAAGAATGTTGTGTGGATACACCTAGCTATTGGGGGGAGGCCTCTAGTAATTCATCAAGGTAGCAATCAAATCCAGGGTCACATCAAAAGTCTTCTCCCTCACATTCATTATGAGAATACATCNTCAAGATTGTTACACACACGTATAACACATGCATATTTTGCCATTTGACCCAACCAGGTCCAATATATCACAATTAATCTTTATTTTATGTCCATTTATATCCTTGGAACCAAAGAACTCAAAGTCCAAAAGCATGGCAAAACTGTTTTAAAATTTCAAGGTTTTAGAAGTCCTACTAGTAGGTCCTACTGGTAAGTTTTGTCCACTAGAAAAGTCCTACCGGTACGTTTTGCCTAATGAACAAAATTCTACCTATACGAGATCCTACCAGTAGGTTGTGCCCACTAGACCTCGATCTATTGATAGGCCTTGCCCAGTTTTGTCTGTTTTACTTGTTTTTCATTTCCAATCCATTCCACCACCATCCCATACATGTTTAGTGAAGTTTTTCCCATTACACATGATCCATATAAGTTCTATTACATGAATTTACATACCAAAATTAAGTTTTCATAACAATTGTACAAAAACTCAAAAATGAAGCTACATCTCGGCTTTCTTCATCCTTGAAGTCCCGTGTGAGGGCCTTCCATCAGCGTATATCCCGCACCTGAAATATTTTCCTGTATACAATGAGCTACGCTCAATAGAGTATCTCCTATAGAGACTACTCCCCCCCCCCCCATATGCATATGAAATGTGTACATGCAACAATCAACAATCATTTTTTGTTACGTAGGCGTAGCCCTCATCGAGGTGATCGACTTTAACTTTTGCTCTGAAGGATTCCAACCGGCGGAACTTCGTAGATTGTAGAGAGAAGTTTTGATTTTCTTTTTTTCTTTTCTCCCTTCACTCTCTTTCTCTTCCAATGTGAGAAGTCAGATGGAATAGGGAGAACATCATATATTTCTCCCTATTTATACCCTTTAGTTGTGCAGTCCACGTCGCGCCTCACGTTTCTTATTTCTGGGTCCGTTTTTGTCCCGAAATGACTTAATTTCATCCCAGTTTAAGTTC
Source organism: Ilex paraguariensis (assembly GCA_963454935.2). Classification (NCBI taxonomy): domain Eukaryota; kingdom Viridiplantae; phylum Streptophyta; class Magnoliopsida; order Aquifoliales; family Aquifoliaceae; genus Ilex; species Ilex paraguariensis. Next base: position 1,563,302 of record CAUOFW020004502.1, read on the forward strand.
AATTTATTTTTATTTGAACTTTCCTTCAATTATAAGGAAATTTTATAAAATTTATTTTTTGGGACGTTTGTAATGTCACCTGACACCTAATTGTCTCGTAAAACGTAAAAAAATCTAACTATCTCGAAATTCGACAAAAATTGTCTGCGTAACTCCATTTCGTGAGACGAATCCAACAGTGAAGTTTGTTGCGTCATCCAAGCTCTATAGAAATACGTATTTTAATTTCGCAATATAGGAGCAAATTACCGTTTTGGCCTTTTTTGGAAAAAGTTCAAATTTGCCCAGATTTTACATTATTCCCCCTTATAAGAATTTCGTTCCCGAAATTAACACCCACATGCACATTCAACTACATGCATATGCGACAAGTATAACATACTCATAACTACCAAAAAAATGTACCTCCATCCTCGAATAAGAAAGAATAACTGGTATGGATAATGTCCTCGTGCTCTCATGTCGCCTCCTCCACTCCTCGGTGCTGTCACAGCACCTTCACTAGCCTTACGGTCTTGCCTTACAAAACTTGATCCCAAATATCCATGATGTGCATTAGTCCCTTATCAAAGGTCTCATCTGTATCAACAACAAGCTCGCCCCAATCCACCACNTATAACTGCCAAAAAAATGTACCTCCATCCTCGAATAAGAAAGAATAACTGGTATGGATAATGTCCTCGTGCTCTCATGTCACCTCCTCCACTCCTCGGTGCTGTCACAGCACTTTCACTAGCCTTACGGTCTTGCCTTACAAAACTTGATCCCAAATATCCATGATGTGCACTAGTCCCTTATCAAAGGTCTCATCTGTATCAACAACAAGCTCGCCCCAATCCACCACATGAGTCAGGTCTGGGGTGTATTTATGAAGCATGGAGACATGGAATACCAAGTGAACACCCGATAGATTTGGCGGTAATGTCAACCGGTAAGCAACTGTACCAACCCTCTCAAGTACTTCAAAAGGCCTGATATATCTCAGCGACAGCTTTTCCCGCTTGCCGAACCTGACCACTCCTCTCTTAGGCATCACCTTCAAGAAGATATGATCTCCCACTTCAAACTCTAGAGGTTGCCGCAGTCTGTCAGCATAGCTCTTCTATCGGCTCTGAGCTGTGAGAAGACGCTTCCATATCAAGTCCACCTTTTCTGAGGTGTCTCTAACCAATTCCGGATCGATAGGGGGTCTCTCTCCTACCTCCGTCCAACAAACTAGAGAACGACAAGGCCTCCCATAAAGTGCCTCATAGGGTGTCATCTGTATGCTTATCTGATAACTGTTGTTGTAGGGGAACTCCACTAAGGGTAGGTGCTCTTCCCAACTACCCTTGAGATCTACGATGCATGCCCGTAGGATGTCCTCTAGAGTCTGGATGGTCCTCTCTGACTAACCGTCCATTTGGGGATAAAAAACAGTGTTCATCATCAACTGTGTCCCCATGGCTCACTGAAAACTCTCCCAAAAATGAGCCATAAACCTAGGATTCTGATCTAATACTATAAATATGGGCACCCCATGCAATCATACAATCTCACGTACATGCAATCTATAGAATTTCTCTAGTGTGAAGGTCATCTGCACAGCCAAAAAGTGTGCCGACTTCGTAAGCCAGTCCACTATCACCCACACCACGTCATGTCCCCGCGATGTCCATGTCAAGTGAGTCACAAAATTCATCATGACATGCTCCCACTTTCACTCAACCACCTCCAAGGGCTGGAGCAACCCCGTTGGTATCTGGTGCTCAACCTTGATCTGCTGACATGTGAGACATCATCTGACAAAATCCCCAACATGTCTTTTCATTCTACTCAAATAATACTTGCGACGAAGATCATGGTACATCTTCGTGCCACCTAGATGCACAGTAAAACGGGAGCAATGGAATTCTCTAAGGATCTCCTCTCTCAACTCCGCAGACTATAGAACCACAACCCTTTCCCTATACCGAAGATTGACATCTAAGTGCATTGCCCAGCCTTCGTCATCGGTACCTGACTGTACTTGGTCCCTAATGGATAAAATCTATGTATCCTGTCCATGGGATTCGATTACTCTGCTTAGTAGGGAAGGCATAGCCACCAAACTCCCTAAAGTGCCCTGAGCCTGGCCTATGTAGCGTAGCCCGAACTATCCCACAGTCTCGAGCATTTTACACTACCAGAAAGCCACACTAGCTAAGACTCCACGTGACTTCCGGCTGAGTGCATCAACCACCATATTTGCCTTACCAGAATAGTAATGCAAAGTGAAGTCATAGTCCTCCAGATACTCCATCCACCTGCGTTGCCTCATGTTGAGTTCCCATTGTATGAAGATGTACTTAAGACTTTTGTGCTCTGAAAATACCTCGAACTGCTCACCGTATAAATAGTGCCACCAAGCCTTCAAGGCAAAGACTATGGCCGCCAACTCCATGTCGTGCATAGGATAGTTCTGCTCATGATTCTTTAAATGTCGAGAACCATAAACCACCAATTTTCCCGATTGCATCAAAACACAACCAAGTCCATTGATTCGCACTTTTTTGTGATCGGATTAATATTATACACCCAAGTATAAGTGGTCGAATTGTAGTTTTCTCAATTTTAAGTCCAAGTATCGATCCCACGAAGAGTTTTAATAATTTGGAAACAAAATAAAATAGTCAAGTTGCTAATTTAAATAGGACAGTATGTGATAGCTTGTGAAATGAGCTTAGATTGATAACAAGTCTAAGAAATGTAAGTGTGCAGATAGATTAAGACAATAATAAAAAGTATCCTTCAGTTTAAGGATTTCATATGTGTTATACTGGTTAAATACTGGAAATGCTACTGTATCAAGATTAACTCTCATTTTATTGGCAAGTCAACTGGTTGGTCTGATGTATATAAACCATAACACAGCTACTTCTTAGGCTATCTAGGGGTAATAAATCATAACTCAGCCGCTTCTTAGGCTAACTAGTTATATCCATGTCAATTGATTAACCCAAGCAAACCAGAAGGACAAGCCATTCATGAGGAATACTTGAGTTATTCACTTGATCTCATTATTATAAGTGCGTACATATTAAACCATAACACAGCCACGTCTTAGGTTAACTGGTGGTATTATAGCATAACACAGCAACTTCTTAGGAAAGCTGGTTATAGTCGTACCAATTGACTAATTTAAGTAAACCAGAAGGACAAGTCATTCATGAGGAATACTTGAATTACCCAATAGGTCATCTGTAATATATATATATATATATACTAGTTAAACATTCTTAGCATTCCAGTGGAGGACAAGCCATACCGGTAGGAATGTCGTGGTTGTTAGACTAGCAATATAGTTATATATAGTATTTAAACAACCCTAATAACCCAGAAGGACAAGTCATTCATGAGGATCATTTAGGTTTTGTACCACACATCAGTAGAACATCCTCAGCATTCCGGTGGAGAACAAGTCATACCGATAGGAACACCGTGGTTGTTTAACCAACGGGTCTTATGATGCACTGACGACATAATTTAAGGCACAGCACCGGAATTATGCACATCACTGTATCACACATTAAGCATATAATACATAGATAAATAAAATATAAATAAGACATCAGCATTTTCATAATCTAGACAGTATTGTACATATGTTTACCTCTCACTAGAGGATATACGAAACTACTCATGCCCCATTGCTACAGACAAGCAAGGAGTGTGGGAAGTTTTCATTACAACTGAAATTAAAAGACAAAATTTAAAATGTCTTTCACAAGGAACAACTGAAACATAACCACCTTTATTATCAATTAAGACAAAAAAAAGTGGCGGCAGTTCAACTATCCTAATAGAAAGATATAACAGAAATTTAAAAGTACAGAATTCGGACTAAAGTGTATCACGAACCGGATCGTGTTGCACTTCTCTTTTTTCTTTTTTTTCTCTTTTCTCTTTCTCTTTTCTTTTTCTCTTCTCTTTTCTTCTCTTGAATTTCTCTCTGTAGCTTCTTGGTTCCGGCCTATTTCAAGTGGAGGCTTGCGACACATATATATAGGCGTCAGGAAAGCATGAGGTGGAAAGCTAGAGATAACCATCAAGAGGGACCGTCCGGATGCCATCACCATCGTCCAGACGGTAGTGCTTTGCTGGAATTTGCAACTTGCGTTGTATGCTGGCTTTTCTTGTTGGGAAATTACACTTTAGCCTTTGTTCTTTTATGCTTTTATGCATTGCTCCTTGTATTCTCCAGTATTTCAGCATTTAACCCTACAACTTGTAAACATAACACCTAATTACCACATAAACCCTAATTGAATCTAATTGCTAGCTTTTAGTTATTTTATCACACTAATTCAAATTTATTATTGTTTTAATTTATATATTATTTAAGGTTAATCATCCTTCCTTTGAGGCGTCACAATACACTGTGTACCTCTGTCCCCTTTCTAGGACTATCAAAATAGGGGGCAGAAGTACGCCTCCTCTTCAACTCCTGGAATTCCTTCTCACATGAATCATTCCACTTAAACTTGATCTCCTTTCGAGTTAACTTGGTCATAGGTGTAGCTAATCGAGAGAAGTCCTTAATGAACCTCTGGTAGTACCCAGTCAATCCCAAGAAACTACGTATCTCGAAGACTAACTTTGGCCTCTCCCAATTCATGACTGCCCCAACCTTCTCTGAGTCCACAGATACACTCGAAGTCGACACCACGTGTCCTAAAAATTTCACCTCTGTAAGCCAAAATTCACATTTGCTGAACTTGGCACACAATTGATGGTCTCTCAAGGTCTAGAGAACAACCCTCAAGTGACCCTCATGCTCGTCCTCAGACTTTGAGTAGATCAAGATGTCGCCAATAAAGACCACGACGAACTAATCTAGGTAGGGTTGGAACACCCTATGCATGAGATCCATGAATGCTGCTGGGACATTTGTTAACCCGAATGGCATCACTCTGAACTTGAAATGTCCATATCGCATTCTAAATGACGTCTTAGGGATATCTGCCTCCCTAACCCTCAACTGATGGTAACTGATGCAGAGATCTATCTTGGAGTAGACCCACACCCCTCTCAGCTGATCAAACAAATCATCAATCCTCGGCAAAGGGTACCTATTCTTGATAGTAACCCTATTTAACTGTCGGTAGTCTATGTATAGTCGAAGGGTCATGTCTTTCTTCTTGGCAAACAACACCGAAGTGCCCCATGATGAAGTGCTCGATCTAATAAAACCTCTGTCCAATAATTTCTATAATTGGACCTTGAGTTCTTACAACTCAATAGGCATCATCCTATGTGGAGTCATAGAAATGGGCGATGTACTAGGGTGCAACTCATTGGTTAAGTCTACCTCCCTAAGTGGAGGTAATCCAAGTAGTTCATCCGGAAAAATATTCTCATACTCATAAACCACCCGAGGTAAACCCAACTCCTGTCTTGCCCGTCTTCCAAAGTAAGGCTTGCTAGCCAACCCATCAACTGTCCGTACCAATAGAAGTCATACACTACTTGGGGTAAAATGTCATATTTTTCCCCTTGGAACTTGAAACAAACACCCTCCAGGGTGTAGGAAATGACCCTCTTTCGATCACAATCAATGACAACTCGGTGTGCCGCCAACTAGTCCATCCCAAGGATGACATCAAACTCTGACATGTCCGTGACCCTAAGGTCTACGGTGAGTAGAATTTCTAAAATCTCTAACTCACATCCCTGACATATCTAATCAACACTCACCCTAGTTCCTAGGGGAGAACTCACATGCAAAGGCTCTTCCAATGTCTCAACCTCTAAGCCTAAATCTTTCACACATGATGTAGAAATAAAAGAATGAGATGCACCAGAGTCAAATAATACCCTTGCCCATAAGCAAGAGAATAAAAATGTACCTTGAATAACTAACTGATCTACTGACTCAGTCTGAGGCATAATGGCATAGACACACCCTTGGGTCCCTAAATTCCCGACCTGCATGTCCTGTCCTCAACCTCAACCTCAACCTCAATCCATGCCCTAGCCCATTTGGCCTGATTGCGAAGTCCCCGCTCGTGAAGTAGTAGGGGCCTGTGCAGCACTCTAGAACGGTACTAACTTTCCTAGTCCATCATGGGGTAGAGAAGGACAAGGTATGTATGTGGATGCCCTATCGATGACTAGGACTAAGACGCCCCATAACTTTGGGATCCCTGCCTCTGAGAGTAATCCCGCTTCATGTGACCCAGCTAGTCGCAATGANTGACTAGGACTAAGACGCCCCATAACTTTGGGATCCCTGCCTCTGAGAGTAATCCCGCTTCATGTGACCCAGCTAGTCGCAATGATAACAAGTCCTTTCTCCTGCCTGGTAGAAAGACCTCTAATTTCTCCTGCCTTGGGAGGATTAACCTTGGACNGAACTAATCTAGGTAGGGTTGGAACACCCTATGCATGAGATCCATGAATGCTGCTAGGACATTCGTTAACCCGAATGGCATCACTCTGAACTTGAAATATCCATATCGCATTCTAAACGCCGTCTTAGGGATATCTGCCTCCCTAACCCTCAACTGATGGTAACCGATGCAGAGATCTATCTTGGAGTAGACCCACACCCCTCTCAGCTGATCAAACAAATCATCAATCCTCGACAAAGGATACCTATTCTTGATAGTAACCCTATTTAACTGCCGGTAGTCTATGTATAGTCGAAGGGTCATGTCTTTCTTCTTGGCAAACAACACCGAAGCGCCCCATGATGAAGTGCTCGATCTAATAAAACCTCTGTCCAATAATTTCTATAATTGAACCTTGAGTTCTTACAACTCAATAGGCATCATCCTATGTGGAGTCATAGAAATGGGCGATGTACTAGGGTGCAACTCATTGGTTAAGTCTACCTCCCTAAGTGGAGGTAATTCAAGTAGTTCATCCAAAAAAATATTCTCATACTCATAAACCACCCGAGGTAAACCCAACTCCTGTCTTGCCCGTCTTCCAAAGTAAGGCTTGCTAGCCAACCCATCAACTGTCCGTACCAATATAAGTCATACACTACTTGGGGTAAAATGTCATATTTTTCCCCTTGGAACTTGAAACAAACACCCTCCAGGGTGTAGGAAATGACCCTCTTCCGATCACAATCAATGACGACTCGGTGTGCCGCCAACTAGTCCATCCCAAGGATGACATCAAACTCTGACATGTCCATGACCCTAAGGTCTACAGTGAGTAGAATTTCTAAAATCTCTAACTCACATCCCCGACATATCTAATCAACACTCACCCTAGTTCCTAGGGAAGAACTCACATGCAAAGGCTCTTCCAATGTCTCAACCTCTAAGCCTAAATCTTTCACACATGATGCAGAAATAAAAGAATGAGATGCACCAGAGTCAAATAATACCCTTGCCCATAAGCAAGAGAATAAAAATGTACCTTGAATAACTAACTGATCTACTAGCTCAGTCTGAGGCATAATGGCGTAGACACACCCCTGGGTCCCTAAATTCCCAACCTGTATGTCTTGTCCTCAACCTCAACCTCAACCTCAATCCATGTCCTAGCCTATCTGGCCTGATTGCGAAGTCCCCGCTCGTGAAGTAGTAGGGGCCTGTGCAGCACTCTAGAACGGTACTAACTTTCCTAGTCCATCATGGGGTAGAGAAGGACAAGGTATGTATGTGGATGCCCTATCGACGACTAGGACTAAGACGCCCCATAACTTTGGGATCCCTGCCTCTGAGAGTAATCCCGCTTCATGTGACCCAGCTGGTCGCAATGATAACAAGTCCTTTCGCCTGCCTGGTAGAAAGACCTCTAATTTCTCCTGCCTTGGGAGGATTAACCTTGGACTTGACCTTGATAGCCGCGACCCTGTCAAAAAATCTGATATTGTGTTCTTTAAAAATTAGTATGCTAGAATCGAACAATGCTCTGATACCATGTTAACATTGATAAACGGGAGAAAAGAGAGAGGGGTTAAGAATAATGTTTACAGTAATCCATTCAGTAATTCAATCTTAACACAAATACACAATGTAGGCCCTTAAATATTAAGGCAACAAAAGAATGTAAAATACCTAAACTACCCATAATATAAATACTCTAACAAGTTGGACTCCCCACCTCCTACAAATCCCTCAGATATCACTCTGATTTTCCCCAAAGGTTGCTGATGTTGCATAGGGGCTTGCTGCTGAGGTGTCGGGGATACTGGAGCTAGGGATACCAGTGGACCGGAAAAAAATGGGTATTCATCCAAATTCGTCCTATTTGGACCAGGGATGGACTATACATATTGAATGGTGGATGTATACGGGGATACCTGTCTAAACCCGTGCGGGAATGAAGGCGGGGATGGACTTACCCTTACCCCCCCTCCG
>CAUOFW020004502.1:1580499-1621535 GCA_963454935.2 Ilex paraguariensis
ACCTTTCATTTGTGTGGGATTGGAAACAAATGTCTCGCAATTTAGTATCGTTTTAACCCCAACAATCTTCGTATATTTTGTTAGGTTAAATGACTCATATACAATTCACCATTCTACGTGTAATTTATCCCAACCTGGCTTCTTGGGATCCGACAACCTACCTTACACTATTGGGCTTCGTTTAGAGAGTCACAGATCATATTGATCCATTGAACGCAATCTTGAAATCCTTACATAGCAATTAAAACTTCGGATGAGCAGGAAATCTCATGCCTAGTCTTTTTACTTCAACATTCAACCCTGCATATGGGACAATGCTTCTCAATTCATCTCCCAACCCTGCCATATTGAATACCCCTTGTAAAAGTTACAACTGGTGGATCCCAAGGTTATTCGACAGATGCACCAAATATAAACAACCTCGTGATAAATAGACCGATACCTTTACCACCACACAAATACTACCTAGTATTATGAAAACTCATATTAAATCGATTCGATCCATAGGCAAGAACAATGGAAATATAGACAACCCGGTAATTGCTCTCCAAAAATCTGAACTAATAGCATGTGATTTTGGCTACATGACTTTCTGCAACCCCTCATAAGAGGGCAAACGAACTAACCAATTAAGCAACACCACCTCAATATTTTCCCCTGGACATTTCTCGTCAAAAAAGTGTAATTCATAAGTAATTAAACTTACAGAAGAGCACAGACATGCTCATAATTTACATGTAATATTATACGTAGGGCAGAAAAAAAAAATTGTCAATAAACAGCCATCGACTGCCTCTTTAGGATGAACTCGTAATCAATGGAGTATTGCAAAATCACAAAGCTAAGACCCCATAGTGGGCCACATTTAATCATCCAATACAATAACAAAGACGGAACAAGCATCTGGTTATAACCTCGGAAAGTTTTGCGATCCATGCTGCAGTTGAAAAGAAAAAAACATCAAGTTTCCTCATTGGAGACTATTTCCGGTGCCGCCTCTTTGGTTCAGCTCTCTGTCTCTTTTCGTCTTCCCACTCTCTATCATACAATATAAATTATGCAGTTAAGNCATCAAGTTTCCTCATTGGAGACTATTTCCGGTGCCGCCTCTTTGGTTCAGCTCTCTGTCTCTTTTCGTCTTCCCACTCTCTATCATACAATATAAATTATGCAGTTAAGGAGTCGGCATTTTTGGTATATAATTTACCAGTAAAATGGAAGCCTGGCCAAAATGGACATCTCATGCCACAAATTAAATTGAAGATTAATGGAGAATGGTTTGATTGCATGTGATAGGATTGAAAGGGCAAGCATAAAGCACCTCATAAAGTAAATATGAACAATGTGCTTGATGGTCTTTTCCTTAATCTCCAACCCTAAAACCTGAATTATGTGTATATGGCTTATAGAGATTGGTGAGTGCCACGTTCCCTCGAGTTCGATGCAAGAAATGGAGAAAATCATGTGTGGATGAACACAAATGTGTGTGTGTAAAATTGCTTCCCAAGCATAGAGAGAGTCTTTCAATGTCATGTCTTACCTGAAATGGGTATTTCAATGTCGTTTCCTCAAGGAAGGTTCTTGGATTATTTTCGTTGTATGCCTTAATCTCTGCACATCACCCTTAAATGTGTATATGGCTTTTGAGTGTAGGGGAGTGTCACTCTCCCATAAAATGATGTAAGAATGGACAAACGTGTGTGTGGAATGAAATCTCTGTGTGTGTACAAAAGTGCTCTCCAAGCGTAAAGAGAATTTTGGGAATCGTGTTTTACTTGGAACTTGTATTCCAAGGTCATCTCCTTAGGGAAGGAAGGGAATTATGTTAAAGGAAATTTTGGTGAAAAGGGAAAGTGTAAAAATCTTTGAGTTTGAGTTTTTGGTGAGTTGTGTTCTTAATGAAAATGAAATGGAAACAAGTGTTGGCTAATCCAAAGAGGTCATTCCAATAGAAATGCCAAATCCACCCAAGACCTTCCTCCAATGGTGCCTAGATATTTGATTGATTCGTAGGAAACGAGGGACTAAAATGGAGGTGAGAATTCAAGCATACCCCATGATAAGTCTATATAGTATATCAAGAACTCACAACCACGTCCACACTCAACCTAGTCAAACCAAATCATCATACACTACAAGGAGGAATGAAACAAGGGTTGATTTAGCATGCCCAAGAGGAATTCTCCCTTGGATTATTCAACTTGAAGCTTAGCTACTCATATTTAATGCAAGAACATAAATAAAGGAAAGAGACACTGTAAAAAATGAAGATTAGAGCTTGGATTGATACAAGAAATCTTACACTGTGAAGAAAAACATTCAATACTCATTTTAAAAGCTTGAAATGAAGAAAACTTAATACAACAATGGTGAAATCCAAAATGTAGAACTAAACTTGCAATCTACTTGTAATAAATGAAATTAAAGACATTAAAAGAAGCTTACACAAGTCTTATAGGAAACTACATGTGAAATGGATGGAAGAAAATGTAAAAACATAAATTTCTCTCTCTAGAACTTCATCTCCTTGCTTGAGCTTCTTTCTACAACGCAATACAATCTGAATAAATGCTGAATGGGGCTTGCAAATTCATCCATGGAAGTCCCCCTAGGTGTATGATAGTCTTTCCATCCATAGGAAGCTGAAGTGATGGCATGGGTAAGCTAGGACAGCATACCTATAAACTCTTATGCTTCCTTTCTTCTCTCTTCTCTCTCCTGCTCATTAATGCATAAGCCTTCAAAGTCCATGGTTAGGGTTGAGGAGGCATGTCTGTGTGTAAGGAGTGTCAGGGAACAAGTGAGAGACCCATAGGTGGGACCCCCATGTAGTAGAGCTTGAGTTACAGAATCTGGCGTTTTTCAGTAAAACCTACCAGTAGGTCGATTGTCAAACCTACTGGTAGGTTTTACTCTAGTAGCCAAAACCTTACAGTAGTATTCCGGTATAAACCACTCTATTAGCCAAAATGTAGTTTTATGACAATCCTACCGATAGGTTTTAACTTGTTTTGCTTAATTTTTGGTTGTTTCACCTTCCAAACCCTCGTTAAGCCTACCCCTCATCTCCATTGACCTTAAGCACCATGATAGGGGCTTAACATGCACCATTTAAGCTTTTTTACCTGCAAACACACCAAAACCTCATTATAAGCTTGAAACAATACAATTCCTCTAATTTTCACCACAAAAGAGAGTATAGAAGGGGTGTAAATGCACACATTATATGCAATATTTCATGCTAATTAGAAGGCAAGGTCGGTGTTTTGAAGGATGATTTGTGCAAAGTGAAAATTGGAAAATCTTTGTGATTTGAATTTGGTGATTTGTGATTTGTAAAATATGCAAGAGAGCAAGGTTGGCTAATCCATAGAGGTCATTCTAATGGGAATGTCAAATTGACTCATTTCATTCAACCAATGATGTCACAATGTTTGATTGATTTACAAGAAGTAAGGCACTAATGTGGTTGTATTGGATAAAAGCATACCCCGTGATAAGTCTACAGTGTATCAAGAGCCCACAACCATGTCCGCACTCAACCTAGTCAAACCAAACACTTTACACTATAAGGAAAAATGAAAGAGAGTCGATTTCACATACCCAAGAGGAAATTCCTCTTGGATTAGCCAACTAAAAGTTTAGCTACTCATAATAAAGGCAAGATAAAACATGATGTAAAGAAACATGGTAGTGAAATCAAATATGAAACTTGTATTAATGTAAGAAAAATTTTAAACTACAAGAACAACGCTATTCATACCCAAAATGCAAAGCTTGAAGATAAAATACCCAAATGTAGAAATGAAAAGACAAGAACACTTATCTAAGCTTAATTACAACTTGAATAAAAGAGATTAGAGTGTAAGAGGGAAAGATTAGAAGTAAAATAGGGGTTACTACAATGAAAATGGTGGAGGAAATGTACTCAACTTCTCTCTCTAAAACTTTATCTTCAACCTTGGAGTTTCTCTCTATAAAAGTCTATGAAATCTTAATAATGGTGCAAGAACTCTCTAATTTTCATCCATCCCCTCTCCCTTAGCATGTGTGACAGAATTGGAATGATTGGAGAGAGGTTGTCCGCTTAAACAAGCATTTTTTGTACTAGCATCATCCTCCCATGCTCTCCAACCACCTATCTTCTCTCTCTTTCTTCTCCTCTCTCCTACTTCAAATTTGACTTTAGGTGTTAGGAGAGCATCATGGGGTGTCAAACATGTTAGTGTATGGTTTAGAGGGCAAGAGGTGAGCCCCGGGAGTAGGTGGAGTCGTGTGAAGAAGTGTCCGACAGATTTGGGTATGTTCTACCAGTAGAACATAGAAAACCTACCAATAGCTTTTTTCTAGTAAGCTTTTCTACCGATAGGTTTCTTGCATTGCAGAGGTAGAAAATTTCCAATGACTTCTACCGGTAGGTCTTGAATGTCTTCTACCAGTAGGTATTGCCGTACCTTGGGATTTTCTTGGTTCTTTGAGGTATCGGGTCATTTGTTAAGCAGCCCCTTCTTCCCTATTGACTTTGAGCACTTGATGGGGTGCTTCATGCATGACCTTACATGTTCTTTACCTATAATCACACAAATCTTCATTAATTGTAAATTGAAACCATTTCTCCCAAACTTCACCACAAAACAAGTAAAATGGGTGCAATAGAGATGCATGATGTGCAATAGTCTATATTCATCACACCCCCTAACTTGAGTTTTGCTAGTCTCGAGCAAAATTTATTTTCAAACTATACTACATAAAAAAAAACAATTATATTCATGTTAAACAATTCACAGATCAACAAAATACTCAAATCATGATGCAATTATGTAAATGAACTGGGGTCAAAATGAAATAAGAAGCATGGTTCTTTCATTAATAAATGTATGAGATTTACTACAAAGAACTAAAGAGAAAATGGCCTGTGAGCCTAAGGACTCTTCTATGAGGGCAACTACCGCTAAACCATTATCTTCCCCTATGTACAACCAACCAAAAGCAACAAAAATGAGAGTAGGCTCTCTATAATCCTCCTCGTCGTCACTAGAATCATAATCATCACCCTCATCATCATCATCAGACTTCTCATCATTGGACTCCTTGTGACACCCCTGAAACTGGGGGTCCTTAATTAATCATTGACAACCCGTCAACCCGCAAAAATACTTGTGAGTGCCGAATAATCTGGCATCACGTCTGTAAAACCCAGGAAAATTGAATTTTTTTTCGAAAAAGGGAAAAATGGTAACTTGTCACTATTATGTGGGTTTAAAATGCATATTTTTATAAATCTTGTATGATGCAATAGAGCTCATCATTGGATTCGTATCGCAAAATTGAGTTAGCACGTCAATTTTTGTTGAATTCCGAGATAGTCAGATTTTACACGTTTTTTGAGATAATTGGGTGACGAATAAACATTTAAAGATTCCCAAAAAATGAAAATTATGAAATTTCCTTATAATTTAATAAAATTTCAAATAAAATTAATTTGAACTGAAACCAAAATTTAATTAAGTCGTTTCGGGTTAAAAATGGACCCGAAAATGATAAACGTGCGGGGCAATGTAGACCATGCAATTAAAAGTATTAATAGGGCTAAATATCTGAAAAATCAGATATTTCTCAACCCTTAGTCAGCTGAGTTCAGGCGTGTGAATAGGAGAAGAGAGAAAAGAGAGGAAAATCAAAAATTTCTACCTTTCTCCTTCGATTCCCGGAGTTTCGTCAGTCGGAATCCATCGGACCAAGAGTTAAAGTTGGTCTACGCGACAAGGGCTACGTCTACGTACCAAGAACAAGATATTTCATTGAAGATCCAAGGGACGGATGTTGTGAAATCAAATGTTTGGGGCATGGGAGTGGTTCTTGAGGTTTCTCCCTTTCTTATACACTCCAAGAGGTAGGGGTTCTCCTACTTTGGTTCATTTCCTACCTATAGTGTTATATGAAATGTATAGGTTAATGGGAATATATATGTCACTCACCTATGCATATGAAATAGATGAAATGGGTGTGGAAAAGGAGTGTTGGAAGGGGTTAGAATAGACTTTCTAACTTGAATTAGAGATGTGGTAATTACTTGGTTGGTAATTCCATGGAAAAGTAATTTTATGGGCATGCTATATGTTTAATATTATGCCTTGTGAATGATGTGGGAAATATTGTGTCTTGATGGTATTTTGCAAAGAATGCCTAAGTGGAAATTAAGTTGTTATAGCATTGATTATGTATAACAAGCTTGTGAATTGTTGATTGATGCTATATGTTGTTAATATTTTAGCAACATGTTGATTATTAGTAATTATATGCAGTTGATATTAATTGTCATGTTGTATGTAGATATTTGATTAAATGGCTCATTTGGCATACATTGCATATGAGTACGACATAGACATTGCAATGGTGTACTATATTGTATTTGCACGGGGAATACACATCCATGACCTTGAGTACGGGTGTGTGAGTGCATGGTTGGATCAATCATCACACTTGGTGTTTGAAGAGTGGGGTCGGGAAAGTGGGATTGAATATCCTACTAAGTCGCACGGTTGCATTCATGGAAAAACTTGTGTCGGGTATAGCAAGAAGGGATAGATCCCCCCCCCTTAGGTGCAAGACTCGGCTATTAGTTTATACACTTTTGACAGTGCAAGTCTAAAAAAGTGTATCGATGTGTGGAACTGGCGGTACAACACCAAAAGTCCACTACCCAAATAAAGGCACATGCTTTTGGTTGTACAAATGATTCATTTGATGGGAAATATCCAGAAATGAATTGATTTTTATGAACACATGAGTTTTGTTTCAAAACTGATCATTGGATGTATTTAATCAATGACAAGGTTTTTACACTTGCATTGCATAGTGTGGTGAGAGCCGATGAGGGCTCGGGTTGATGTGCGTGAGTGAATCTCATTTCATTCATGACATGGCATGGTAGATTCCAACATGAATCATGTATATTCTTGATTGGAATGATTATATGATTATGAATGTTGTATATGAACATTGCATATGCACTTAGGTTAGGGCATAACCTCTGTAGAAAATATTCTACTGGGCATTGGCTCAACCTACACAGGAAACATTTCAAGTACAAGATTCGTACCGGGAGAGGACTCACATCCAGGACCTTAACGAAGAAGAAAAGCCGACTTGTGGCTTTTGTTGCATATTTTGTGTAATCTTTGTTGGAACAATGTTTTAACATGTAAAAATTATGCAAATGCATGTAATAGAACTTGTATGGATCATGTATAATGTAGAAAATGTCATTATCTTTGTTTGGAATGAGTTTGGAAAGGTTTTGGATGAATTGGAAATGAAAATCTAATGACGCATGAAATTCTGGACAAAACCTTCCGGAAGGTCACAACCTTCCGGAAGATTAGTGTAAATATTTTGTCCAATAGGTAAAACCTACCGAAGGTCCACAAAACCTTCCGAAAGGTTCATGTAATTTTTCATCCAATGGGCAAACCTTCTGGAAGGTAAGTAAAACCTTCCGGTAGAAATTAGTCCAGTAGGTAAAACCTATCGGAAGATCCATAAAATCTTCCGGTAGATTTTTTTTAGTGAGCAAACCTACCGGAAGGTCCATAACAAAACATTCCGGAAGGTTTTCCAAAAAACTGAAACTTTAAGGATGCATTGCTATGCTTTTGAACCTCGATGGGATTAAATGAATTAAAGGAAACATGGATCCTCGTATGGGTGTTAACCCCAGTTACAGGGATGTGATAGACATGAAGTCGGGTTATGTGACAATCACGGGTATTTTTGTGGGTTGACGAGTGGTCAACGGGACCCCCGGTTTTAGGGGCGTCACAACATCAATAGTATCCCTTTATCCGGAATTTCAACCAACACGTGTAACCCGTGTTCCTTTAATCATTTAATCCAACCAAAGTCCAATATACCTTATTTAATGTCCATTTGTATCATTGGAACCAAGGAAAACAAAGCCCAAAAGCATGGCAAAATGATTTAAAATTTTCAGATTTTAGGAGACATTACTAGTACTGCATACCAGTACAGTTTGCCTTCTGGACAGACAATATTGATACGCTTTTTCTTCTGGGCAAACTGCGTATCGGTACACTTTGTCCAGTTTTGCCCAATTCACCTGTTTTCGATTTTTAACCCATTCCAAAATCTTCCCTTTTTCATCCAAAACATACTAAATCATGTTTTTCACATATAATATAATATATACAACGTCTAATACAATCCATTCCATACCTTTACATGCCAAGTGGGTTTTAAACAAAAATTTTTATAAAAACTTGTTTTCAAAAGCCACAACTCTGGTTTTTTTCATCGTTGATGCTCCGAATGAATGTCATCCACCGGAGTGTAGTCTGCACCTGAAATATTTTCCCATATAGGGTGAGCCAACACCCAGTAGAGTATTTTCTACAAAGGCTACTCCCTAACCTAAGGACATGTACAATGTTCACGTGCAACATTTCACACTCAACAACATTCCTAAACAAGAATAAGCAATTCTATGTCATGCTATGAAATGAGATGAGACTCACTCATGCATCTTAACCCAAGTCCTCACCATCTCCCACTACACAATGCAATGCACATGTGTAATGAATCCGTCAATTGACGAAAAATACATCTAATAATTATTTGAAATAAAAGTGATATATTTATAAAACCAAATCATTGTGGATGTTACCCATTGANATCTCCCACTACACAATGCAATGCACATGTGTAATGAATCCGTCAATTGACGAAAAATACATCTAATAATTATTTGAAATAAAAGTGATATATTTATAAAACCAAATCATTGTGGATGTTACCCATTGAATAGGTATTTTTATAAAACAAAATCTTGTGTCTTTGTTGGGCAACGGATTTTGGAATCACACCGCCGGTTCCGTAAGCCTTTCTACACTTTTTGGACTTGCACCGATGGAGTGTATGAACCAGTAGCCGGGTCTTGTACCCGAGGGAGTGTCTAGCCCTTCTTGCTATACCCAACACAAGTTTTCTTTTCTATGCAACTGTGGAACTCTGTTAAACCTTGGTTCAATGGTACCGAGCCCACTTGTCATCCACCGAGGATGGTGTTTGACCCAAACCATGCACACTCCTACACCCTCACCCAAGTTTCATGCTCATGGATGCGATGACTTGTGCAAATGCAATGTAGTACACTATTTCTATATCAATGTCATGTCTCATATGTAATGAATGTCATATGAGCTAGATTAACAATTATTTTCACATTTCATGGCCAATCATATCATAAGCATGTAATTGCCAATTTTCGTCACCAAGTTAATACATCAATAAACACATATCAACATTTTTCATGGTAATTTATATCCTAAGCATATAATTACCACAATCATCATGATGCTAACATGTTAACAACCTATCATTCCATCCATTCTCAACAACAATTCCCAAGCATGCTATTACGTAACACATACCAATAACATACTTCCTTCACTAAAATATAATATAAACACACAACGCCAAATTCCATGGAAATACACAAGTGAATTCCACAATTTTATTCCAAGCCAGGAATTTAATTTAAAACATTTCTCTACCCAATTTGAGATAGCATTTACTCTACCCGTTTTCAACACCCATTTCGCCAAATCTCAACTACAATAGGCAAATGATATATAACTATACCACCCCACCCATCACATATAAAACCATAGGTTGTAAAATACACCAAATTAAGAAGGAACCCAACCTCTTGAAGCATAAAGAACACGTAGGGAAGCTCCAAGAAATCAACTCGAACTCTAATTCAAGCCTTCCCAAAATCTCATTTTTCAACCTTCGGTGAAAACCCTCATTTTTGGTACGTAGGCGTAGCCTTCTATGAGGAGACCGACTTTAACTCTTGGCCTGAATGGATTTGAGTGACGGAATGTCGTAGATCATAGAGAGAAGGTGGAGAACTCAAGCCTTTCCCTCTCTTCTTTCTCACGTTGGAACCGACTGAAGAAATGGGGAGAAAATCAGATTTTCTTTCCTATTTATAGTCTTAGAATACATGGCCCACAACGCACCACATGACCCACTTTTTTCCGAGTCCGTTTTTACCCCAAAATGATTAAATTTCGCCCCGATTCAAGTTCAAATTAATTTTATTTTAATTTTCCTTAAATTAGTTTTCAACTTTCAAAATTTTATCAAAAATCCCGTTTTTGGGTCATCCAAGACTCGACCGCCTCGTAAAACGTTAAAAATTCGACTATTTTAGAATTTGATGAAATTTGACGTAGTAACTAGATTTCGCGACAAGAATCTAATGGTGAGGTTCATTTCATCATCCGAGATCTAAAAAATTTCAGGTTTATAACCCGTACTATAGTGGCAAATTACTATTTTACCCTTTTTATAAAAAATTTAAATTTACCCGGATTTTACATTCTTCCCCCCTTAAAAGAATTTCGTCCCCGAAATTCACACACACACATACACACTTAACCGCATGCATATGCAACATTAATATCGTACTTAAACTTATAAAACTTGTACCTCTATCCTCGAACAGGAACGGATAGTTAGTACGTATGGTATCCTCACGCTCTCATGTCGTCTCCTCCACTCCTCGATGCTGCCATAGCACCTTCACTAGCCGCACGGTCTTGCCTCGCAAAACCTGCTCTCAGCTACCAATGATACGCACCGGTCCCTCCTCGAAAGTCTCATCCGCATCAATAATCAACTCACTCCAATCCACCACATGTGTCGAATCTGGAGTATACTTCCACAGCATAGAGACATGGAATACCGCACAAACACCCAATAAATTTGGCGATAATGCCAACTGGTAAGCCACCTTGCCCACCCTCTCGAGTACCTCGAAAGGCCCAATAAGCCTCGGCGATAGCTTTCCCCGATTGCCGAACCTGACCACTCCTCTTGGGCATCGCCTTCAAGAAAACATGATCACACACCTCAAACTCTATAGATCGCCGCCGTCTGTCGGCATAGCTCTTTTACTGGCTCTAAGCAGTGAGAAGACGCTTCCATATCAAGTCCACCTTCTCCGAGGTGACTCTAACCAACTCCGGACCCGTAGAGGGTCTCTCTCCCACCTCCGTCCAACAAACCAGAGAACGACAAGGCGTCCCATACAATGCCTCATAGGGTGCCATCTGTATGCTCGCCTGATAACTGTTGTTATAGGCGAACTCCACCGAGGGTAAGTGATCTTCCCAACTACCCTTAAGATCTAGGATGCATGTCCATAGCATATCCTCTAATATCTGGATGGTCCTCTCAAACTGACCGTCCGTCTGGGGATGAAAAGGTGTGCTTACCATCAACTGTGTCCCCATGGCTCGTTGAAAACTCTCCCAAAAATAAGCCATAAACCTGGAATCTTGATCCGATACTATAGATACGAGTAGCCCATGCAACCAAAAAATCTCCCGTATATACAACCTGTAGAATTCCTCCCGTGTAAAGGTCATCTGCATAGCCAAAAATGTGCCGACTTAGTAAGCTGGTCTACTACCACCCACACTACGTCATGTCCTCGCGATGACCACGGCAAGTAAGTCACAAAATCCCATCATGACATATTCTCACTTCCACTCAGCTACCTGCAACGGCTGGAGTAACCCTACTGGTCTCTGGTGCTCAGCCTTGACCTGCTAACACGTGAGACATCGGCTAATAAAATCTCTGGCACCCTTCTTCATTCTGCTCCAATTATACTGGCAACGAAGATCATGGTACATCTTCGTGCCACTTGGATGCACAGTAAATCGAGAGTAATAGAACTCCCTGAGGATCTCCTCCCTTAGCTCCGCAGACTAGGGAACTACAACCCGCCCCCTATACCGAAGACTATCATCCGAGTGAATGGTCTATCCCTCATCACCAGTCCCCGACCGTACTCGGTCCTTAGTGGACAATATCTCTGTGTCCTGCCCTTGGGACTCTATCACTCTGCTTAGTAGGGAAGGTGTAGCCACCAAACTCCCTAAAATACTCTGAGCCTGCCCCATGTAACGTAGCCCGAACTGTCCCACAGTCTCGAGCATCTGCCACTCCCAGGAAGCTACACTAGCTAAGACTCCCCATGACTTTTGGCTGAGTACATCAGCCACCACATTTGCCTTATTAGGATGGTAATACAAAGTGAAGTCGTAGTCTTCTAGAAACTTCATCCACCTGCGTTGCCTCATGTTGAGGTCCCGCTGTGTAAAGATATACTTCAGACTGTTGTGGTTCGAAAATACCTCAAATTGCTCACCGTATAGATAGTGGCACCAAGCCTTCAAGGCAAAGACAATGGCTACCAACTCCATCTCATGTGTGGGGTAATTTTGCTCGTGGTTCTTTAACTACTGAGAACCATAAGCTACCACCCTCCCAGACTGCTCCAAAATGCAACCCAGCCCGTCCTTGGAGGCATCACAATACATAGTGTACCCCTGTCCCCCCTACGACACAATCAAAATAAGAGCTAGAGTGAGCCTCCTTTTTAACTCTTGGAATGCTTTATCGCAAGAATCATTTTACTCAAACTTGACCTCCTTCCGAGTCAACTTGGTTATAGGTGTAGCTAGTCAGGAGAAGTCCTCAATGAACATCCTGTAGTACCCTGCCAATCCCAAGAAACTACGTATCTCGAATACTAACTTTGGTCTCTCCTAATCTATGACTGCTTCCACCTTTTTTTGGTCCACGAATACACCCGAAGCCGACACTGCGTGTCCCAAAAATTTTACCTCTGTAAGCCAAAATTCACACTTGCTAAACTTGGCGTACAACTGATGGTCTCTCAAAGTCTGGAGAACAACCCTCAAATGACCCTTATGCTCCTCCTCAAACTTAGAATAGATCAAGATGTCATCAACAAAGACCACGATGAACTGATCTAGATAGGGTTGGAGCACCCTATGCATGAAATTCATGAATGCCGCCAAGGGCATTCATAAATCTGAATGGCATGACTATGAACTCAAAATGCCCATATCGCGTCCTAAACGCTATCTTAGGGATATCTGTCTCCCTAACTCTCAACTGATAGTAACCAGTGCAGAGATCTATCTTGGAGTAGGCTCACGCTCCTTTTAGCTGATCAAACAAGTCGTCAATCCTCGACAAAGGGTACCTATTCTTGATAATAACCCTATTCAGCTGCCGATAGTCTATACACAACCGAAGGGTTTTGTCCTTCTTCTTGGCAAACAACATCGGAGTGCCCCAAGGTGAAGTGCTCGATCTACTAAAGCCCTTGTCCAGCAATTCTTGCAATTGAATCTTGAGTTCTTGCAACTCTATAGGCGTTATCCTATGTAGAGTCATAAAAATAGGCGATGTACCCAGATGTAACTCAATGGTAAAGTCTACATCCCTATGTGAAGGTAATCTTGGTAGTTCATCTGAAAAAATATCCTCATACTCATAAACCACCCGAGGTTGACCCAACTTCTGTCTTGCCTCGTCCTCTAGGGTAAGGCTTGCTAGCCAACCCATCAACTGTCCATGCCAAAGAGATTCATACACAGTTTGGGGTAAAACATCATGTTTTGCCCCTTGAAACTTGAAACAAACACCTTCTGGCATAGAAACGGTGATCCTCTTTCAATCACAATCAATGACAACTTAATGTGCCGTCAACCAATCCATCCCTAGGATTTCATCGAACTCCGATATGTTTATGTCCCTAAGGTCCATAGTGAGTAGAATCTCTGAGATCTCTAACTCACATTCCCGACATAGCTGATCAATATAACCCTAACCTTAGCTCCTGAGGTTAACTTTTCCCCTAAAAACTCTTGTAAGGTTGTGATTTTTAAATCTATTTTATCAACAAAACGTGACAATAACGATATATGGCATGCCAAAATCAAATGACACATGTGCTCATAATCAAAGAAGTAAGAAATGTACCGTGGGCCACCGACTGATCTGTCGACTCAGTCTGAGGTGCGATGCCATAGACATGCCCCTAGGTCCCTGAAGTTTCAGCTTGTGGGCCTTGTCCTGGACCTCGACCCATACCCTAGGATCCCTTCCTCTGAGGACAATCCTGCCTCCTATGACCCACTTGGTGACAATGGTAACATGGCCTCTGCCCTGCTTGGCTGGGAACCCTAAAGAGTCCACCACTTTGGGAGGTTTGCCTTTGGCCTTGACCTACATCCTAGCTCATCTAGCCTGATTGCAGCATATCCACACGTAAAGTACTAGGGGCTTGGACAGCACCCGATAGTTGGAATAGATCCCCCTGGTCAAATTGGGACAGAGAGGAACAACGTGTGCTTGTGTAAGTCCTACTAACAACTGGGATTGAGGTGTCTCAAAACTCTGTGAGCTTTGCTTCAGGGCATAATTTTCCTTCACATGGCCCGATTGTAAAATAAACCCAAGTAGGAAGGAACCCGACCTCTTGAAGCGTAAAAAACACGTAGGGAAGCTCCAAGACTTCAACTTGAACTCTAATTCAAGCCTTCCCAAAATCTCATTTTTCAACCTTTGGTGAAAACCCTCGTTTTTGGTATGTAGGCGTAGCCTTCGACGAGGAGACCGACTTTAACTCTTGGCCTGAGTGGATTTGAGCGACGGAATGTCTTAGATCGTAGAAAGAAGGTGGAGAACTCAAGCCATTTCCCTCTCTTCTTTCTCACATTGGAACCGGCAGAAGAAATGGGGAGAAAATCAGATTTTATTCCCTATTTATAGTCTTAGAATACTTGGCCCACAACGCGCCACACGGCCCATTTTTTTTTAGGTCCGTTTTCACCCCGAAACGATTAAATTTCGCTCCAGTTCAAGTTTAAATTAATTTTATTTTAATTTTCCTTAAATTATTTTTCAAATTTTGAGATTTTGTCAACAATCTCGTTTTTGGGTCACCCGAGACTCAACCGCCCCGTAAAACGAAAAAAATTCAACTATCTCAGAATTTGATGAAATTTGACGTGGTAACTAGATTTTGCGAGACGAATCAAATGGTGAGGTCCATTTCGTCATCCGAGATCTAGAAAATTTTAGGTTTATAACCCGTACTGTATTGGTAAATTACTATTTTACCCTTTTTATAAAAAGTTTAAATTTACCCAAGTTTTACACTCCACCTCTAAAACAGTCTAGCCAGTGGGGGTAGAAGTGGATGGCCTAGAGGTGGAAGGTGGTGGTAACTTGGGGAGAGGATCTCTTGGAAAAGTCCTCTAGAAGATACTAGTGACCATCAGCTTCAGCAGTTGCATAGTCCCACTGAAGTCGTCCAACCTTCCCTCGATCATATCAAAGCACTAAGAGACCGTCCGAGGTGGGGCAGAAGTGGATGGCCCAAAGGTGGAAGGTCCATCTGTAGGTGGCCCGGCCCTCGGTGGCCTAACTTTCTCTTCCCTCTATGCAGACATTCGTATCATGGCTGACCTCTTCATGCTACTTGACTTGCCTATTGGGCCAAACTCCTGTGGAATAGTTACATCAGTGGGGATGCCCTTTACCTTGAGATAATTTACTCATTTTAGCTCTTAAATCATCATCATCTTTCAAAATTTATTTTCCTCTTTCAGATGTAGATGGCTTATTTTCCACAATATTTAAAGAAAATGAGTCCCACATTTAGAAACTTTCTGAAATAGTATCAAAAAATTGAAATGCCTCTTCAGGATTTTTATTCATAAATTCTCCTTGGACCATCATTTCAACAAATTGTCACATTGCAAATGGAAAGTGCATCATAAAAGAAACCAACTAAAGTCCTATTTTCAAATGCATGATGTGGACAAGCTTGGAGAAGATTTCCCAACATTGATAAAAAGTTTCTTGTTCTTTTACAGCAAAATTTATTATTTGACGTCTTAATGTATTAGTACGATGCACAGGAAAAAACTTTTTAAAAAACTCAGTTTGTAAAGCTTGCCAGTTTGTGATAGAATTAGCCCTTAAATAGTGAAGTCACTGTTTTGCTTTATCTTTTAAAGAGAAAGGAAAAAGTTTTAATTTAACCATTTTAGAATTATCTTGGAATGTTTCACAAACTTCTTCAAATTCTTTCATATGCACATAAGGATTTTCAATTTTCAAACCATGAAATTGTGGTAATAACTGTATTGTTCCTGGCTTACTATTAAGATTTGGAGCATCTGTTGGAAAAGCAAAACATGACGGGACATTAGTTCGTGTAGGATGTAAATATTCTCTTAATGGTTGAATATTTTGAACCACTTCTTGTTTTCTAGGTTGTTCTTCCCTAGGTACGTTTCTAGCCATACTTAAGTCAAAGGATTCTTGTGTAGATGAAGATGACAAAGACGAAGGAGATAACTGATTTACATAACCTACTGATGAATGAACAGACATAAACTATTTAAAAAGAAAACACACTTTTTATACATATAATAAAAATAAAGAACTTTTGTATTTTATTTAATTTCAAATTACCGTAACTCCCCGGCAACGACGCCAAAAACTTGATTCGCACTATTCCGTGATCTAATTTATATTAGATTATACACCCAAGTATAAGTGGTTAAATTGTAGTTTTCTCGGTTTAAGTCCAAATATAGATCCCACAAAGAGTTTTAGTAATTTAGATTTTAAAATAAAAATAGAAAAGTTGTTGTTTGAAGTAGTGCATCATTTGATAGCTTGTGATGTGAGCTTAGTTTAACAATTAGTTTAATTAAATAAAGTATGCAAGTAAGCATATTAATGATAAGAATATAAAAGATACCCTGCAGTTTAGGGATTCCATATGCTTTATATTGGTTAAGTACTGAAAATGCTACCTTACCACAATTAACTCCCATTTTACTGGAAAGTCAAATGGTAGGTCTGATGTATATAAACCATCATACAACAACTTCTTAGGTTAGCTGGTGGTATTCATGACAATTGATTAATCCAAGCAAACCAGAAGGACGAGTCATTCATGAGGAATACTTAAATTACACAATTGACTTTATAATAGTATGTGCATATATAATAAAATATAACACAGCCACTTCTTAGGTTAACTGGTGATATTAAGTCATAACACAGCAACTTCTTAGGTTAGCTAGTTATAGATGTGTCATTTGACTAATTCGAGTGAACCAGAAGGACAAGCCATTCATTAGGAATACTTGAATTATTCACTTGACTCCAACTGTGATACATATACCAGTTAAACATCCTCCGAGTTTCGGTGGAGGATAAACCATACCGATAGGAATGCCGTAGATATTTGACTGGGAATATTATCATTTATACCTGTTAAACGATCTTAGTAATCCAGAAGGACAAGTCATTCATAAAGATCACTTAGGTCATTAATCTGATAGTTACATATAGTAGTTACACAACCCTAATAACCCAGAAGGACAAGTCATTCATGAGGATCATTTAGGTTTTGTACCATGCATCAATTAACATCCTCAGCGTTCCGATGGAGGATAAACCATACCGATAGGAACACCATGGTTGTTTTACCGGCAAGTTGATAATGCACCGATGACATACTTCCAGGCACAACACCAAAAGTACGTACATCACTGCATCATGCATGAAACTTATAATACATATATAGATAAAGATATAAATAAAATATCATCATTTCTAGAAGTTAACCAATAATATATATATGTTCATTCTTCACCAAAGGGTATAAGTGAACTACTCACTCTCCATTACTCTAGACAAGCAAGAAGTGCGGCAGTTTTCATTACAACTGAAATTAAAATATAAACTCTAAAACTTCTTTCACATAGAACAACTGAAACACAACTACCTTTATTATCAATTAAGACAAATAAAGTGGCGGTAGTTCAACTATCCGAATAGAAAGATACAACAAAAATATAGAAATACAAAATATTGGTATAGGATAGACCGACTTTGTATTTGAGTTTGTCTTTCTTTCTTTCTTTCTTTTTCTCTCTTTTTCTTCCCTTGGATTTCTCCCTTTGGAGGTCTAGGATGGCCAGCCTCATTGGAATGAAGAAGGATTCCCCTATTTATAAACAAAAGGCAAGCATGAGGTGGAAAAGGGAAACATGAGGTGGAAAGATAAGGCTTAGCCATCTAGGTGACCATTCGGACCCTAGCATCACCATCCGGATGTTGGTGCCTTGCAAGACGTTCCATGTGTCGCGTTCCAAGTGTCTTTATTACACTTTGATCCTTCGTTGTTTCATGCTTTGCAAAATTGCTTCATATTTTCCAGTATTTCTACATTTGACCCTGAAATTTAAACATAAAGTCTTTAAAACTTTAATTTACACACATTATAATTAACTCGAATTGATAATTTTTTGTTATTTTATCTAACAAAGTTAATTACTTAATCATTATAGTTTACGCACAAATTAGGGTTAATCAATTATTCCAGAGACATGACCTTTATTATCAAAAATCTCTTTTTTGTGAACTTCTCAGCTTTACACATTCACTTCACTATTTTTTTTCTTCTTTCCCCAACATTTTTCTTCTCTTTTCTTTTCTTGTCATTTCTTTCTTTCATTTCTTTTCTTTTTCAACTCTTTTCTTTTTCAACCCCCTTTTTCTTCTTTTTCTTAGATTTTTCTCTTCTTTTTCATTCAAAATTTGAATTTAGTGTCATTCATCCCTTTTTGGGTTTCCTCAACACATTTCCTTTTCTTCATGATTACTCACAATCAGTCTTGGAAAAAACCAAGATGTGGTACTTGTAATCATTTTGCACTGGCTTGGTAAAACATGTGACTTTGAAATGAATTTTCAATTAAGGTTGAATCACGACACTAGAGATAAATTTTCCACACAAAAAAAGGGATAAAGCTCAACGCAATTCAAAGATTGCATAAGATCCTCTCTAGATAAGCATGGGGAGGCATATTGTCATTCAAGCCAAAGTCAATCAACTATTCACATTGTTTCTTTGAGTAAACATAAGTTTCCTCCAACAAGGATTGACACTAAAGCTCATACGGGTACTTACTTCATCTCCACTATATATGTCAAGCTTTAAAATTTGGATCCAATCAATAAATTTTAGATATTGCACATTCAAGGTGCACTATGGCTGAGTTCAAAATAAAACACATATGTAATACTCAGGCATAGGACAAATTTCTCTAATGTACTCATGTGTTCAAAGTTTAGAATGAAGATCAAGTTGTCACTACACCCACAACAATTTGAATAGGGGAATATGTTCCAACATTCAAGTATTTTTCATGATTTTTTTTTAATTTTTTCACCTCTTTCTATTCTATTCAAAAAAAAAGGTAGAATATGTGAATAGTACATTTGACAACAAAATGGTATTGTTAACAAAAAATTGGTATATCATATACATGGTGCACCTCACCCCCCAACTTGAACTACGCATTGTCCTCAATGCAACAAAAAGATATGGAATGCAATGATGGAATTAAAAAGACAAGAAGGGTAAGAGAACACCTCGTGATGAGCTTTGACAAAAACACCACTATCTGCACATATGAAGAAAGAACACTATGCACAGATGAAAGTAAGTAAACAATTTAACTTGAAAAGTAAATAATAAAGGAAAATAACTGTATACTAATATCTAATTGAATAGTTATGCCTCAACAGGGTTCGGATAGACTAGATCCACCAACTTCTATTCCACTGTTTGAAATTCAAAACCCTTGAAGAATGATTTAAGCCTTTGGCCATTCCTTGAATGTTTTACCATCTTTGTGGTTTTCTATGTCCACGACTCCATTTGGGTAGACCACCTTGACAATGTAGGGGCCATCTCATCGTGATCAGAGTTTTTCTTAAAAAATGAAGAGACGAGAATTATACAAAAGCACTTTTTGTCTAGGCTCAATTGTCTTTCTCAAAATGGATTTGTTATGGAAAATTTTTGCTCTTTCTTTGTGAATTCTAGAGCTCTCGTATGATTCTCTACGAATTTCCTCCAATTCATTTAACTCCAACTTCCTATGTTTCCCAGCTATTCTCAAATTGAAATCTAAGGTTTTTATGGCCCAATATGCCTTGTGCACCATCTCTACTAGAAAGTGACAAGCCTTGTCGTAGACTAGCCGATAGGTAGACATACCAAGGATGGTCTTCTAGGTAGTGCGGTAAGCCCACAAAGCATCGGTTAATCTGAGTGACCAATTCTTTCGATTTGGGTTGACCGTTTTCTCTAGTATGCTATTTATCTCCCTATTGGCCAACTCAGCTTGGCCATTAGTCTGTGGGTCATAACCGATAGATACCTTGTGTGTTACACCATATTTATACATAAAAAAAGCAAGTGGTCTATTGCAAAAATGTAAACCACCATCACTTATTGATTGGCACAAAATATTGTACATCATGTATGCTTTTATACCCCTTTTATACTTGCTTTTGTGGTGGAAATGGGAAGAAATACAATTAATGAAGTTGTTGTGTGATTGTAGGTAAAGAGTTGGTTATGGCTTGAGTTAAGCCTCCATCGCAATACTCAAAGTCAATGGAGATAAGGGTGGCTTAACGAGAGGCTTAAAAGGTGAAGAAATCAAGAAAAAGGCAAGTCAAGAGAAAAACTTCTAGAAGGTTTGGTCATAGACCTTCTAGAAGGTTTTGCTTCGACATTCCGGAAGGATTTACACACTGGAGAAAACCTTCCGGAAGGTTTTGCTTCGACCTTCTGGAAGGTTTGGCCCAAAAATGCCAGACACCTACAATTCAAGCTCTGTCACTTGGGAGTCCCATCTAGGATTCTCCCACACATTCCCTACAATTTTATACATATATACATGCCTACCTACACCCTAAAGTCAGCTTTGGAAGATGGAGGATGGGAAAGGAGGAGAGAGAAGAAAAGAGGCATGGTGGGTGCAAGCTAGCTTATCCTAGCCTGTCCAAGCCATCAACTCGCCTCCCATTGATAGGAGGCCTACACACACAAGCTATAGGAGCCTTGTGGACGAAAATGCAAAAGAGTTACACTATTAGAGACCATTATTCAGCATTTTAGAAAGAGAAGCTTAAGGAAGAAGACATAGTTTAGAGGAAGAGTTTGGATTTTTTTCATTTTCTTATCCATTTCACTTGTAGTAAGCTGTAAGACTCTTGTAATACTCATTTATTGCACTTTAATGTCATTTATTTCAAGTGTATTTCAAGTTTAGTTATGTATCTTTGAATCTACCTTTGTTACACTTAAGTTTTTCTTCTCAAGCTTTCCAAATGGGTATTAAATGCACTTATCTTTGTAGTTAACTTTTCTTTGCATTAATACAAGTTTTAATCTCCATTTCATTACCATGTCTCTTTCTACATTGTATGTCTTTTCATTTAATATGAGTAGCTAAGTTTTACGTTGGCTAATCCAAGGGAGATTTCCTCTTGGGTATGCTAAATCAACTCTCCTCTATTCTTTCTCGTAGTGTAAAGTGTTTGGTTTGACTAGGTTGAGTGCGGACTGCTTGATCATTTCTGTTGTAATATCCTAACCTGCCAACATCATCCCCCAATGTATATATGGTGTGTGTGAAGGGGAGTGTCACTCTCCCTTGGAATGATGCCAAAAGAAAGGGCAACGGAATAGTGGATGAATGAAATGTCAAATGTGTGTGTGTGAGCAAAAATGCTCCCCAAGCGTAGAGAGACTTTTGCTTGTCGTGCTTTACTTGGAATCGTATTCCAAGGTCGTCTCTTCAGGGAAGGAGGTGAATCATTTTGAAGGTGATTCTGTTGAAAAACAAAGTGTAATGTTGGTTAATCCAAAGGTTCACTCCTATGGGATTACCAAGTCAACTTGAATCCTTCCTCCAATAGAGTATAGATTTATGATTGATTCGTGGGAAGCTAGGGACGAGATGGAAGTGAGGATCCAAGCATAACCTGTGACAAGTTTACGGGATATCAAAAACTCACAATCCCATCCATCCTCTACCCAGTCAAACTGAACCATTGAATTCTGAGAGGAGAAAGGGAAATGAGTTGAAATGGCATACCCAAGAGGAGGTCTCCCTTGGATTAGCCAACTTAAAGGCTTAGCTACTCATGCTTAAGGTAAAGACAACAATATAATGAGAAGACATTATGAAGAAATGAAGATTGGAGCTAAGCATAAATGAAATGCATAATTATAACTTCCGGATAATTATACATGTCCATCACCTCTTACTAAAGATTGGCTGAGAAACTACTCACTCTTCATGGCTTTGGTAAAGCTGAAAAAGTGAGTGATGCTCATCCCTCCAAGTAGAGGAGTTGCAAGGTAAAACATATTACACACGGAGCCAATCTTCGACAAAGAATGAGTGAATCACATTCCACCCTTCACGGCTTTAGTTATGCTCTAGAAAAGTGAAAGAGTTTCACTCCTCTAAGGGAAGAAGGAAGCTCAAAACAATGGAAATAAAACAAAGAAATAAATTAAAAAAAAGCAATAATACAATAAAAGAAAGCAATAAATTAAAAGAAAACAATAATACAAAATTAAAAGAAGCAATATATTAAAAGAAAGCAATAATGACTTTTGGAGGGTTTTCCACTACCAAAAGGTGCTCTTTACAAGAAAGATGATATAAGAAAGCAATAATGACTTTTAGAGGGTTTTTCACTACCAAAAGATGATCTTTACAAGAAAGATGATACAAGGAAAAAAAGATGACTTTTGGAGGATTTTTCACTACCAAAAGATGCTCTTTACAAGAAAGATGTTACAAGGAAAAAAAAGATAATCTTTACAAGACCCAAGGGGTGGTATTTATAGGCAAAAAGGGTGGGCTTGAATTACACTTTGATCCTCCTTTATTTTAAGCTTTTGATAATTGGCACCCTATAGTTTGTAGCTTTGATAATTGGCTCCCCAGTAGTTTGTAGCTTTGACGCAATTGGCTCCCCAGTAGTTGGTAGCTTTGATGCACAAAACTCTGAAAAGAACAACAATCAATGTATTATCCCTAATTCACACATTAACCCTAATTTGACTTATTTTGACTAGTTTAACTTTATTTAACTAACACAATTGACCTATTAACTTAATTAAATTATGCCTTAATTAGGATAAATCACTGATGTGGTTGTGATCTTTTGATACAATGTAGACTTGTCATAGGGTATTCTTGAGCCTACACCTCCACTTTATTCCCTCACTTCCTATGGATCAATCGAACACCTTTGCACCATTGGAAGAATGTTTTGAGTTGATTTGGAATTCCCATTGGAATGACCTCTTCGAATTAGCTAACTTTGTTTCCATTGCATTTTAAACAAAAAATTCACTCACCAAAACACAAATTCACAAGATTTTACACTTTTCCATTTTTACAAAATCACCTTAACACGATTCTACCTTCCTTCCCTAATGAGATGACCTTGGAATACCCATTCCAAGTAAAACACAACACTCAAATGTCTCTCTTCGCTTGGGGAGCACTTTTGTACACACACAAACACATTTTCATCCACACAAACATTTTCCCCATTTCTTAGCACTAAAACTGAGGGAGAGTGAAACTTACCTACACACATATGCTATATATGCTTAGTCCTTGTTAGTGTTTGGAGATTATGGTGAACGCGATCAAGCATTTTTGGTACCGTTGTCAGGGAAGGCAAAACGTTGAATTAGAAGGTGATTTTGGACAACAGAGGTAAGTCCCGTGATTCTCATAACGGGCCGAGGTACGTTGCTCCTTATACTTTTGTTTAATTTTCATTTCAATTGTAGATATTGTTTTTGCATGTGGGGACGGGACAACCAAAATAGATTGGCTAGACGAACCCTAGAACCTAAAATGAATCTTGACCAAGACCCACCCGAGGATGCCGATGATAACTTTGAGCATGAGAAGGCTAATGTTCCAAGGGGTGGGGGAATGGAAAACCCTAGAATGCCAAACCCTTGAATGCATTTTCCCCCTCCTAGGAATGAGGGAAACAATATTTCAATTGATCCTCCAGTGAGGTCAATGCGGGATTATCTCCAACCCACTCGTACCACCACTCCCTCATGCATTCTTTTACCGGTCTAAGCTCATGTCTTCCTAGTTAAATCGGGAATGTTACAACTGCTTCCTCCATTCCATGGAATTGAAAGAGAAAATCCTTATTTGCACATTAAGGAATTTGAGGAAATAGTTGCAATCTTCCTCACTAATCATGCCATGGAATACATAACATGTCAGAGAAGCAAGGTCAAATTGTGGTGAAAGTGATTTTGTAAAGAAATGAAAAGTGTAAAATCTTGTAATTTTGAGTTTTGGTAACTGGAGTTTTTGCTAAAAATGTAATGAAAACAAGGTTTGCTAATCTGAAAGGGTAATTCCAATGGGAATGCCAAATCAACTCAAAACATTCTTCCAATTGTGTCTGGTGCTTGATTGATTCGTAAGAATTGAGGGAGTAATGTGGAGGTGTAGGCTCAAGCATACCCCATAACAAGTCTATAGTGTATCAAGAGCTCACAACCATGTCCGCACTTAACCTAGTCAAACCAAGCACTTTACACTATAAGGAAAAATGGAGGAGAGTTGATTTAGCATACCTAAGAGGAAATCTCCCTTGGATTAACCAACTAAAAACTTAGCTACCCGTAATAAAAGCAAAAACATACACAATGTAAAGAGACGTGATAAAGAAATGAAGAGTAAACTTGTATTAATGCTAGAAGAAGCTAAACAACAAAGGAAAGTTCATTTCATACCCAACTACAAAGCTAGAAAAGAAAAACTCAAATGTAAGCATGGTAAATTCAAGGATATGTAACTAAACTTGAAATACACTTGAAATAAATGAGATTAAAGTGCAAGAAATAAATATTACAAGGGAAATATAGCTTCCTACAAGTGAAATGGGTGAGAAAATACAAAAATCCAACTGTCTTTCTCTAGAACTTCATCTTCTTCCTTAGGACCTTCTCTCTCTAAAAGCTTCTCTAGCTGAATAATGGTGTAAGGATTATGCATTTTCATCCATCAGCCCCCCTATGGTCTATGAGAGCAGACTTCCCATCCATAGGAAGTGATTTGACACTTGCACAGGCTAGAACAAGTTTAGCCTGCAACCCATCATGTCTCCCTCTTTCTCTCCCTTCCTCTTAAATGTTTTTTCTTCCAAAGTCCAATCATAGGTGTAGGGAGGTATGCTTGTATGTAGAATATGTTAGGGGATGTGTGAGAGAAGCATAGGTGGGCCCCCAAGCAAGTAGAGTCTAAGTTGTAGGTTCTGGCGCTTTTTAGCAAAACCTACTGGTTGGTCAATGACAAAACCTACCGGTAGGTTTTGTTCCAGTAAGAAAAACCTTCCAAAAGTTTTGGCAGATGATCTTGTAGGTCCAACTCCAGTGTGCAAAAACTACAGGTAGTTTTATGAGCAAACCTACCAGTAGGTTTTTACTTGATTTGCACCTCTCTTGATCTTTTCACCTTCCAAGCCACCCGTTAAGCCTCCCCATCATCTTCATTGACTTTGAGCACTATGATGGGGGCTTAACTTAAGCCATTTCCAACTCTTTACCTACGTTCACACAGAAACTTCATTAATTGTTTGATTAATTGCATTTCCACCCATTTCACCACAAAAGCAAGTATAAAAGGGATACAGAGTATACATGATGTGCAATATTTTGTACTAACCACACCCCCCAACTTGAGCTTTGCTAGTCCCTAGCAAACTATATTTTCAAACCACCAAGTAGAAAATTACAACAATCCATCCATACAAGTAAATCGCCAAACAGTCCAAATGCAAAACTCATAATGCAAGTAAAGAAATGAAATTGGGCAAGATAAAATAAAACAACTGTGGTTCTTTTCATTAATTTCTTTCAAAAGTTCAGTACAAGAATTTAGAATTCAAAAACAAAACGGCCCAAAAATCCTAGAGACTCTTCTACTAGGCTGCTAATTCTAATCCTAACTGTGCAACAACTAAACCAAAAGAACAAACAAACAAAACCCTACTCGTCATCCTCATTCCCCTCACTCTCATACTCACTCTCATAGATATCATCGGGGTGGAGGTAGAGGGTCCAACAGATGAAGGCAAAGGTCCACCAAGAATCGGCTCGCTCGAGAAGGTGTACTGAAAGATCCTAGTCATCATCAAGCTCAGCTCATGCATCATCCCCTCCAAAACATCCAAATGCTGTGACACTATATGGACCAGGGCAGAGGGGGAAGGCCCAGAAGTAGACGGTCCAGTAGATGATGACTCAAGACTCAAGGCTCCAGCTCTCTCACCCTTACTCATCGTTTTTCGCTTACTGCTACTTGCATTCCCAATAGCTCCAAATTCAGGGGATGTCAGCACTTCAGAGACGTA
This sequence comes from Ilex paraguariensis, assembly GCA_963454935.2. Classification (NCBI taxonomy): domain Eukaryota; kingdom Viridiplantae; phylum Streptophyta; class Magnoliopsida; order Aquifoliales; family Aquifoliaceae; genus Ilex; species Ilex paraguariensis. The sequence goes on from CAUOFW020004502.1 coordinate 1,606,717, forward strand.
AGCCTTGACCTTGGTATGGTAGCACATCCTAGTGACTAGACTGGAAAATGGGAGATTTGCCTTCGACTTTCTAGCCTAAGCAAACTCCTTTATAACCTTCCAGAACAATAAGGCCACATCCGTAGCATTCCCAGTCATAAACGCATGAAGGAGGGTGAGCTTCTCCACATTCGAGTTCTTCTTTACACCCTTGGGGATTAAATTGTAATGCAAAACTTTATTCATAATCCTGTAAGATTGCTTGAGGCGCCTGACTTGAATTGTCCCATTGAATTGGGTCGGGTCCTCGTAGGTCAGCTTCTTATACTCAGGGATTGATTTTACTCCTTGGATGTTATGTGGATAAACTGAGATATTGGGGGGTGACCTTTGGTAATTCATTAGGCTCGCAATCACATCTAGGGCCACATCAAAAACTTTACCTCTCACATTTGTTCTGAGAATATGACCATCCTCGTTTACCACATTCAATCTTTTATAAAACTCTCTACACATTGCCAGGTTATACCCGCTGACTGGCTCAACCAAATCCCGATACTGTGTCCCTCAATCATTCTCATTACCTCATGATTTGACCCAAGACTGATCCTATCCACGTGATGCTCACAGGTGACATTTTTCTCATCAATACTCTGGTTGCAAGCATAATTCCATGCCTTCTTTCTCCTCTCTCCCTTATCTCCACTAGGACCTTCCTCAGTCCTCTTGCAGGAATAGATTTTGTTCCAATAAGCAAAACCTTCCAAAAGGTTTGGCAGATGATCCAGTTGGTCCAACTCTAGTGTGCAAAACCTACCGGTAGTTTTATGAGCAAACCTATCAGTAGGTTTTTACTTGATTTGCTTCTCTCTTGATCTTTTCATCTGCCAAGCCACCTGTTAAGCCTCCCTTTCATCTCCATTGACTTTGAGCACTATGATGGGGGCTTAACTCAAGCCATTTCCAACTCTTTACCTACATTCACACATAAACTTCAATAATTGTTTTATTAATTGCATTTCCCCCTATTTCACCACAACAGCAAGTATAAAAGGGATACAAAAGTATACATGATGTGAAATTTTTTGTGCTAGTCATCTACCCACTTGAGCACTTAGTCCACTGCCAATAGGATATAAAGGTAGCCAAAAGGCATAGGGAATGAACCCATAAAATCGATGCCCCAACAATCAAAGAATTCAATGACTGGCACAGGGGAGGGGGGCATTATGTTTCTATGGGTCACACTTCCCAACCTTTGACACCTATCACATTATTTGCAAAATGAGACACAATCTTTAACCAATGTAGGCCAATAAAAACCGCTTTGTAAAATCTTAGCTAAAGTTTTCTTGGAAGAGAACTGCCCACCACACGTCTCAGAATGACAGAAGGAGAGGACATCCCGTTGTTCAGTTTTTTGTACACACCTCCTCATGATTTGATCAGGGCAATATTTGAACAAATATAGGTTGTTAAAGTAGAAATACTTCACATCAGCAATTGAATCTTCTCTTATCTTCCTGGCTCCAATGTGAGGGTATTTGTCATGTGGTAAGAAAATTATAAATGTCAACATACTACGAACAAACTAAATGGATAGAAAATAGAAGCTCATTAGGGAAAAAATCAAGGATAGGGATGTGATCTTCGGCGTCTTGGACAACAAGCGGTGACAAATGGTCTGCCACCACATTCTTGACTCCTTTTTTATCCTTGATGATTAGGTTGAATCACTAAAGAAGGAGGATCCACCTAATGAGTCTCAATTTAGCGTCCTGCTTAGACAACAAATACTTCAAAGTAGAGTGATCAATGTAGACTACAACAGGTGAACCAATGATGTATGACCTAAATTTTTCCAATGCAAACACTACAACTAGAAACTCTTTTTTAGTGGTAGTGTAATTCATTTGTGTTTCATTTAGAGTTTTACTAGCATAGTATATTACATATGGCTTTTTATCTTCCCTTTGACCAAGCACGGCGCTAATCGTGTAATCACTCGTGTTGCACATGAGCTCAAATGGTAGTTCCCACTTGTGTGGTCATAGGATTGGAGGTGAAGTGAGCATGCTTTTAAGTTTTTTGAAAGATGCCTCACAATCATCTAACCCCACGAAGGGGACATCCTTTGCTGGCAAATTTGTCAAAACTCTTGCCAATGCACTAAAATACTTTATGAAACGACAATAAAAACCTACATGGCCAAGAAATGACCTGATGTGTTTGACGACCCTTGGAGTAGGTAGGTTGAAAATTGCTTCCACTTTAGATTTTTCCACTTCGATTCCCTTGGCGGACACAATGTGTCCAAGAATAATCCCTTGTGTTACCACGAATTGACACTTTTTCCAATTAAGCACAAAATTCTTCTCATCACATCTCTCTAGAACTCTCTCCAAATTTTCCAAACATCCTTCAAACGAGTGCACAATTACTAAAAATTATCCATGAAAACGGCCACAATCTTTTCCACTAAGTCGCTGAATATCCCCATTATACATCTTTGAAAAGTCCCTAGGGCATTGCACAAACCAAATGACATTTGGCGATAAGCATAAGTACCAAAGAGGCACGTGAATGTGGTCTTCTCTTGATCCTTTAGGGCAATCTTTATCTGATTATAGCCAAAGTAGCCATCTAAGAAGCAATAAAAAAGATGTCCGGCTACCCTCTCCAACGCTTGATCAAGGAATGGCAAGGGAAAATGATTATTTCAATTGCATGAGAGCTTCCGATAATTGATGCAAACTCTCTAACCAATGACCACCCATGTCGGAATCAACTCATTCTCCTCATTTTCCACTACGACGACTCCCGACTTCTTTGATACCACTTGTGTGCAAATAACCAATTTACTATCAGCAATTGCAAATATAATGCCCACATCAAGTAGCTTGAGCACTTTATCTCTCACCACATCCTTCATGATGGGATTTAGCCTTCATTATGGTTGTTGAGATGGCTTATAGTCTTCTTCTAGATAGATTATGTGAGTGCAAATGAGAGGGATAATTTCCTTGATGTCGGTTATGGTCCAACCAATGGCTGTTTTATGCTTCTTCAAGACTCGCAACAACTCCTCTTCTTGCGTTGGCTCCAAATAAGAGATTATCACCACCGAAAATGTTTTGTACTCCCCCAAAAATTCATATTTGAGTGTAGATGGCAATGGCTTCAACTCCAAAGTGGGTGTTTGCACCATTGACTGAAAAATCTTTTTTTCTTATGGTGGAAGTTTTTCAAATATTGGAGTCCAATTTCCCAACCCTTCCACACTCTCTAGTTCCGCATCTTCCATACACTCTTGCTCTTCCAACTTGGTATTACAATGTAAATCCATGTGATGCTCCACCCAAGTGTCAATCCGATTGACCTCATTAACTTCATCATCATCTCTCGATTGCTTGCAAAGGTTGAACACATTGAGATCCATTGTCATGTTTTCAAAAACAAGCTTCATTAGAACATTCTTGAAATTTATCACGGTATTAGAAGTAGTAAGGAAAGGCCTACCTAATATGACTGGAATATGTGAATAAGGATTACCAATGGGGTGAGCGTAAAGTATAATAAAGTCAACGAGAAAATAAAATTTGTCCATTTGGACCAAAACATCGTCAACTACTCCCTTTGGTGTTCTCACGCTTTGATCCGCTAGTTGAAGAGTAATTGAGGTTGGCTTTAACTCCTCAAGTTATAATTGTTGATACACCAAAAGGGGTAGGAGGTTGACACTTGCTCCCAAGTCTAGCAATGCTTGCTCCACTTGGTAATTTCCAATGGATATGGCAATGGTAGGGCAGCCAAAATCCTTGAACTTGGGTGGGGTGTTTGTCCTCAAGATGGAACTCACTTGCTTGGTGAGGAATGTCTTCTTGTGTACATTCAATTGCCTCTTCACAGTACACAAATCTTTCAATATTTTTGCATTAGAGGATATTTGCTTGATAGCATCAAGGAGAGGAATGTTTATCATCACCTACTTAGAAATTTCAAGGATATCATAATAGTTAGTAATTTTAGCCAGTTACTTTAAACATTGAGGAAAAGGGACCAGGATATGACAATCATACGCATTCAAATCAACAATCTTTGGCTTTTCAAGTGTTTCACCCTCCTCAGGGCTACCCTTAGTCTCTTTTTTATTTTCCAATGTGGCTTTATGTGAGACTTTAGATAAAATGGTTTTATCTATTTTCTTGTCACTCCTAAGGTTAGTGATCGCTTTGACATCAGAAGATTCAATCACATGTTGACCCCTTGGGTTTTCTTGGGGTTGAGCAAAAAATTTCCCTTTCTCTTGTTGCGACAACCCCATACCATTGTTCAATTTAGTGATTTGAGTCTGAATGTCATTAAAAAGCGGCAACGGTTTGATTGTTGATTGTAGTTTGACTCTGAATGAATTGATGCACAATATCCTCCAAATTTCTCTTGTGAGGAGGTTGGTAGGTGGGCGGGTTGGGTGGTCTTTGTTGACCAAACCCTTGTTGAGGTGGATTTTGTGAGAACCCTTGTGAATTGGATCGTAGGTATTGGGAGCTAGATGATGGACCATGACCATAATATGATTGGTTTTGCTTGGGCGAAATGGGAGGTGACAATGAGGTAGATCCATGAGGAATAGGTTTATCATTCTTCTAACTAAAGTTCAGGTGGTTGCTCCATCCTGGATTGTACGTGTTAGAGTATGGAGAGAATGATTGCCTACGTTGGTTAAAGGCATTCACTTGCTCATGGTACACATATTTGAGTGCCGGAATTTTTGGGCACTCTGAAATAGAATGCTCAACACTTTCACATATTAAGCAAAAGTCCTCAGCCTTAGTGACATTTGACACCTCTTGCCTCCTATTTACCTCTAGACTCTCCACCTTATGGGACAATTTTGTTATTCTAGCAAGCAAGTCTTCTTGGTAACGCAAGTTATACATCCCCCATCCACTTGGTTGACTACCCGAAGAGGACCTTGAACATCGGTGGGATCCGTAATATCCCCAGATTGGGCATTTTCTACAAATATGTTAAAATACTCTAGGGCCTTATCGGGATCCTTACTTAGAAACTCTCGTTTGCACATCATGTCGATAAATTGTCGATGGCCTAGTGCTTGATTGCGTTCACCCTAATCTCCAAACACGAACCCTCAAATTTATATATAACTTATGTGTGTAGGTGAGTGTCACTCTCCCCCGGGTTCGGTGCTAGAAATGGAAAAAACATGTGTGTGAATGAAAATGTGTGTGTGTGCAAAAGTGCTCTCCAAGCGAAGAGAGATTTTCAAGTGTTGTGTTTTACTTAGAATGGGTATTCCAAGGTTGTCTCCATAGGGAAGGAATGATGAATATTTGTGAAGGTGATTTGGTGAAAAATGAAAAGTGTACAAATATTGTGAGTTTGTGTTTTTGGTGAGTGAAGATTTTGATAGAAAATGTAATGAAAACAAGGTTGGCTAATCCAAATGGGTCATTCCAGTGGGAATGTCAAATCAACTCAAAACATTTTATCAATAGTGTCTCAGTGCTTGATTGATTTGTATGAAGTGAGGAACTAATGTGGAGGTGTAGGCTCAAGCATACCCCGTGACAAGTCTACGGTGTATCAAGAGCTCACAACCCCGTCCGCACTCAACCTAGTCAAACCAAACAACTTACACTATGCGGATGAATAAAAAAGAGTTGACTTAGCATACCCAAGAGAAAATCTCCCTTGGATTAACCAACTGAAAACTTAGCTACTCATAATAAATGCAAAGACATACAATGTATAAAGAGACTTGGTACTGAAATGGAGATTAAAACTTGTATTAATGTAAAGAAAAGTTAAACTACAAAGATAAGTGCATTTAATACCCAACTAAAAAGCTTGAAGTGAAAACTCAAATGTAACAAAGGTAGATTTAAAGATACATAACTAAACTTGGAATACACTTGAAATAAATGACATTAAAGTTCAATAAATGAATATTACAAGAGTATTACAGCTTACTACAAGTGAAATGGGTAAGAAAATGCAAAAATCCAAATTTTTTCTCTCTAAACTATGTCTTTTTTCTTGAGCTTCTCTCTCTAGAATGCTGAATAATGGTGTAAGCTCTCTTGCATTTTCATCCATGAAGGTCCTATAGCCTGTGTGTGCAAGCTTCCCATCAATGTGAAGTGAGTTGATTTTCTTGGACAGGCTAGGACAAGCCTACCTAACAACCACCATGCCTCCCTCCTTCTCTCTCTTCCTTTCCCATCCTAAATCCTCCAAAGTCAGACTTGTAGTGTAGGTAGGCATGGTTTGATGTAGAAAATGTCAAGGGATGTGTAAGAGAAGCATAGGTGGGCCCCACAAGCAAGTGGAGCTGAGTTGCAGAATCTGGCATTTTTCAGCAAAACCTACCGATAGGTTGATGACAAAGCCTACCAGTAGGTTTTGTTCTACTGAGCAAAACCTTTTGGAAGGTTTATGGTAGATCCAACTCCAGTACACAAAACCTACATGTAGTTTTATGAGCAAACCTACTGGTAGGTTTTTACTTAGTTTGCTCCTTTCTTCATTATTTTCAACTTCCAAGCTACCCGTTAAGCCTTCCCTCCATCTTCATTGACTTAGAGCACTATGATAGGGGCTTAAACAAAGCCATTTCCAACTCTATATGTACAATCACACAACAACATCATTAATTTTTTGATTAATTGCATTTCCTCCCATTTTTACCACAAAAGAAAGTATAAAAGGAATATAAAAGCATACATGATGTGCAAAATTTTGTGCTAATCACACCCCCCAACTTGAGTTTTGCTAGTCCCTAGCAAACTTTACTTTCAAAACACAAAGTGTGAAACTACAACAATCCATTTATGCATATACATCGCCAATCAATCAAAATGCAAAAATCACAATGCAATTAAAGAAATAGACTTGGGTAAGATAAATCAAAGCAACTATGGTACTTTTTATTAATTACATCCAAAAGTTTTAGTACAAGGATTTAGAATTCAAAAATAAAATGGCCCAAAAATCCTAGACACTTCTACTAGGCCGATAATTCTAATCCTAAATGTGCAACAACTAAAACTAAAACAAAAAGAAATAAGAAACAACACAACGATACAATTACTCGTCATCCTCATCCATCTCCCCCTCAGCACTCTCCTCATCACCCTCCTCCTCCTTGTCTCCAGAATCATCGTCGTCATCGGAATCCTCCACCTTAACAACAATGGAAACCGTGCAAGTGAAGGTAAAGGATCCAGTAGCCGGAGGTGGAGGTCCACCAGGGAAGGTATGCTGGAACAGCTTAGTCATCATCAGTGAAATCCCGTGCATCGTCCCCTCCAAAATGTTTAAGCGTTGTGACACTATACGGATTGGGGCAAAGCTGGAAGGCCTAGAAGTAGACGACCCAGCATAGGATGGCTCAGGTCTAAGGGCTCTGGCTCTACCTCTTTCACCCCTGCTCATCACTTGCCTTTTACTACTACTAGATTCGCTAATAGCTCCTATTTCAGGGAATGTCAGCACCTCAGACACGTATCCCTCGACCTTGCTGTAAAAGCACATCCTAGTGANACTCTACCTCTCTCACCCCTGCTCATCACTTGCCTTTTACTACTACTAGATTCGCTAATAGCTCCTATTTCAGGGGATGTCAGCACCTCAGACACGTATCCCTCGACCTTGCTGTAAAAGCACATCCTAGTGACTAGATTGCAAATGGGAGATTCGCCTTTAGCTTTCTAGCCTGAGTGAACTCCTTCATAAACTCCCAAATCAAAAAGGTCACATCCATAACCTTCCCAATCATAAACATGTGGAGGAGGGCGAGCTTTTCCACATTTGGGCTCTTCTCAACACCCCTGGAGATCAAATTGTAATGGAGAACCTTATTCATAATCTTATAGGAGTGCCTAAAGCCCCCGACTTGAATTTTCAAGTCATCGTAGATCAGCTCCATATACTTTGGGATTGACTTTACCCCAAGAATGTTGTGTGGATACACCTAGCTATTGGGGGGAGGCCTCTAGTAATTCATCAAGGTAGCAATCAAATCCAGGGTCACATCAAAAGTCTTCTCCCTCACATTCATTATGAGAATACATCCATCCTCGTTCACCACATTCATCTACTTATAAAATTCCCTACACATTGCCAAATTAAACATGTTAACTGGATCAAACCATATCCTAATCCAATGCCCCTCTATGATGCTCACCATATCGTTATTCTACCCAAGAGTGATCCTATCTACAAAACGCTCACAGGTGACTTTTTTCTCATCGATGCTCTAGTTGCGAGCAATGTTTCTTGCTTTCTTCCTCTTCTCGCCCCTATCTCTGCTACTAGGGCCCTTCTCAATCCTCTTGAGGGAACTAGTGCCTGCGGGTTGTAGGGAATCTGGACCCATCCATTTTGTGCAAGCCATGAAGATCAATAGTTCCCCAACACCCAAAAATGNTTTTTTCTCATCGATGCTCTAGTTGCGAGCAATGTTTCTTGCTTTCTTCCTCTTCTCTCCCCTATCTCTGCTATTATGGCCCTTCTCAATCCTCTTGAGGGAACTAGTTCCCGCGGGTTGTGGGGAATCTAGACCCATCCATTTTGTGCAAGCCATGAAGATCAATAGTTCCCCAACACCCAAAAATGACAACAACCACATCAAGAGTTACTCCACGAGCTCAAAAACGTCAAGGGAGATCTTTCCTAAGCGAGCCATTGCAAAATATTTCAAGGTTTTGGAGAAATCGAAGTGGAAATGGAATTTGGGGAATAAATTTGGAGACCTAGGGTTTGTGAGAAATTCCACAATTTTTTGGTAAAATCCACCTAATAATAGACTATAGATATGAGCAATGGAAGATTTGATGGTTGGTGAGGGTTCTATGGAGTTTGGAAGACATTAGAGAAGTTGAAGGAGAGAGAGTTGCTTGGGAAGTCGGATAGAAGAGGGCAAATGAACAGTTCACCAAAAAAAATGGACTTAAAACCCTTATTTCAACTTTTTGGGCAAAACCTACTAGTAGGTNTCCACCTAATAATAGACTATAGATATGAGCAATGGAAGATTTGATGGTTGGTGAGGGTTCTATGGAGTTTGGAAGATATTAGAGAAGTTGAAGGAGAGAGAGTTGCTTGGGAAGTCAGATAGAAGAGGGCAAATGAACAGTTCACCAAAAAAATGGACTTAAAACCCTTATTTCAACTTTTTGGGCAAAACCTACTAGTAGGTCGATCAAAACCTACCGATAGGATTTGTGCTCTGGACAAAAAACTACCGATAGGTTTTGGCCCCAAACTATCGGTATGTTTTGCCTTGTTTGCAACAAACCTACGTGCTCCNGTCGATCAAAACCTACCGATAGGATTTGTGCTCTGGACAAAAAACTACCGATAGGTTTTGGCCCCAAACTATCGGTATGTTTTGCCTTGTTTGCAACAAACCTACGTGCTCCCATTCTCAATTCCACTCCAAAATAAATCAACCCTTCACATTCCAACACCCTATTTATGCCCTCTACTCTACCAAAAACATGAAGTACTCTTGTGAACCACAATTAAGTGATCATGCCCCAAGTCATTTCTGAAATTGCTATATGATTTAAAATTTTGATGCTTCAAAACACAAGGCATGGATTTCTAAATTTGACTACCAAAATGAATACCCAAAATGTAAAACATAGATTCAAATGATAAAGGTATTCCTAATTCTATCCAATATCAAAAACTTGAGCGATATTCCCCTATCCTTTAAGCATAGGGCTACATAACACATTGCTCAAATGCCCGAATCAAGCACACATGAGCAACACCATGGCTTAAATGCCATTCTAGAGTATGCNACATTGCTCAAATGCCTGAATCAAGCACACATGAGCAACACCATGGCTTAAATGCCATTCTAGAGTATTCACCTACACATTCATTTTCAAACTCGTGTGTATGTGAAATGGACATGTAATTTAAACATTTACCTAATAGAATTAACATTCAATTGGCTATCCAAATTCAGCTTTGATGCAATTCTCACTAAGGTGTCTCTCTACAATGAATAACACTATAGTTGTCCTGGCATACTCTTCGTGCATATATGTGAGATAGAATCTTGTGCACAAAACAAAGTATGCTCACATATAATCCAAAAATGAGGTACATGCATAAAAATGAAACAACCTTGGCATAATCTCATAAACGGAATGTTAGGGCATTAGATAGCTAGATCAACCTTCTTTTCCTTTAAAAGGGTTTTTATGAGATCCCTAAAATTGGGGGTCCTTTGTCAACCGTTGACCATCCATTAACCCGTGAAAATACCCATGAATGTTGGCCAATCCAACCTCATGTCAATAGAATCACTGTAATCAAGATTGTTACACACACGTATAACACATGCATATTTTGCCATTTGACCCAACCGGGTCCAATATATCACAATTAATCTTTATTTTATGTCCATTTATATCCTTGGAACCAAAAAACTCAAAGTCCAAAAGCATGGCAAAACTGTTTTAAAATTTCAAGTTTTTAGAAGTCCTACTAGTAGGTCCTACTGGTAAGTTTTGTCCACTGGAAAAGTCCTACCGGTACGTTTTGCCTGATGAACAAAATTCTACCTATACGAGATCCTACCAGTAGGTTATGCCCACTAGACCTCGATCTATTGATAGGCCTTACCCAGTTTTGTCTATTTTACTTGTTTTTCATTTCCAATCCATTCCACCACCATCCCATACATGTTTAGTGAAGTTTTTCCCATTACACATGATCCATATAAGTTCTATTACATGAATTTACATACCAAAATTAAGTTTTCATAACAATTTTACAAAAACTCAAAAATGAAGCTACATCTCGGCTTTCTTCATCCTTGAAGTCCCATGTGAGGGCCTTCCATCAGCGTATATCCCGCACCTGAAATATTTTCTTGTATACGATGAGCTACGCTCAATAGAGTATCTCCTATAGAGACTACTCCCCCCCCCCCCATATGCATATGAAATGTGTACATGCAACAATCAACAATCATTTTTTGTTACGTAGGCGTAGCCCTCATCGAGGTGATCGACTTTAACTTTTGCTCTGAAGGATTCCAACCGACGGAACTTCGTAGATCGTAGAGAGAAGTTTTGATTTTCTTTTTTTCTTTTCTCCCTTCACTCTCTTCCTCTTCCAATGTGAGAATTCAGATGGAATAGGGAGAACATCATATATTTCTCCCTATTTATACCCTTTAGTTGTGCAGTCCACGTCGCGCCTCACGTTTCTTATTTCTGGGTCCGTTTTTGTCCCGAAATGACTTAATTTCATCCCAATTTAAGTTCAATTTATTTTTATTTGAACTTTCCTTCAATTATAAGGAAATTTTATAAAATTTATTTTTTGGGACGTTTGTAATGTCACCTGACACCTAATTGTCTCGTAAAACGTAAAAAAATCTAACTATCTCGAAATTCGACAAAAATTGTCTGCGTAACTCCATTTCGTGAGACGAATCCAACAGTGAAGTTCGTTGCGTCATCCAAGCTCTATAGAAATACGTATTTTAATTTCGCAATATAGGAGCAAATTACCGTTTTGGCCTTTTTTGGAAAAAGTTCAAATTTGCCCAGATTTTACATTATTCCCCCTTATAAGAATTTCGTTCCCGAAATTAACACCCACATGCACATTCAACTACATGCATATGCGACAAGTATAACATACTCATAACTACCAAAAAAATGTACCTCCATCCTCGAATAAGAAAGAATAACTGGTATGGATAATGTCCTCGTGCTCTCATGTCGCCTCCTCCACTCCTCGGTGCTGTCACAGCACCTTCACTAGCCTTACGGTCTTGCCTTACAAAACTTGATCCCAAATATCCATGATGTGCATTAGTCCCTTATCAAAGGTCTCATCTGTATCAACAACAAGCTCGCCCCAATCCACCACATGAGTCAGGTCTGGGGTGTATTTATGAAGCATGGAGACATGGAATACCAAGTGAACACCCGATAGATTTGGCGGTAATGTCAACCGGTAAGCAACTGTACCAACCCTCTCAAGTACTTCAAAAGGCCTGATATATCTCAGCGACAGCTTTTCCCGCTTGCCGAACCTGACCACTCCTCTCTTAGGCATCACCTTCAAGAAGATATGATCTCCCACTTCAAACTCTAGAGGTCGCCGCAGTCTGTCGGCATAGCTCTTCTATCGGCTCTGAGCTGTGAGAAGACGCTTCCATATCAAGTCCACCTTTTCTGAGGTGTCTCTAACCAATTCCGGATCGATAGGGGGTCTCTCTCCTACCTCCGTCCAACAAACTAGAGAACGACAAGGCCTCCCATAAAGTGCCTCATAGGGTGTCATTTGTATGCTTATCTGATAACTGTTGTTGTAGGAGAACTCCACTAAGGGTAGGTGCTCTTCCCAACTACCCTTGAGATCTACGATGCATGCCCGTAGGATGTCCTCTAGAGTCTGGATGGTCCTCTCTGACTAACCGTCCATTTGGGGATAAAAAACAGTGTTCATCATCAACTGTGTCCCCATGGCTCACTGAAAACTCTCCCAAAAATGAGCCATAAACCTAGGATTCTGATCTAATACTATAAATATGGGCACCCCATGCAATCATACAATCTCACGTACATGCAATCTATAGAATTTCTCTAGTGTGAAGGTCATCTGCACAGCCAAAAAGTGTGCCGACTTCGTAAGCCAGTCCACTATCACCCACACCACGTCATGTCCCCGCGATGTCCATGTCAAGTGAGTCACAAAATTCATCATGACATGCTCCCACTTTCACTCAACCACCTCCAAGGGCTGGAGCAACCCCATTGGTATCTGGTGCTCAACCTTGATCTGCTGACATGTGAGACATCGTCTGACAAAATCCCCAACATGTCTTTTCATTCTACTCTAATAATACTTGCGACGAAGATCATGGTACATCTTCGTGCCACCTAGGTGCACAGTAAAACGGGAGCAATGGAATTCTCTAAGGATCTCCTCTCTCAACTCCGCAGACTATAGAACCACAACCCTTTCCCTATACCGAAGATTGACATCTAAGTGCATTGCCCAGCCTTCGTCATCGGTACCTGACTGTACTTGGTCCCTAATGGATAAAATCTATGTATCCTGTCCATGGGATTCGATTACTCTGCTTAGTAGGGAAGTCATAGCCACTAAACTCCCTAAAGTGCCCTGAGCCTGGCCTATGTAGCGTAGCCCGAACTATCCCACAGTCTCGAGCATTTTACACTACCAGAAAGCCACACTAGCTAAGACTCCACGTGACTTCCGGCTGAGTGCATCAACCACCATATTTGCCTTACCAGAATAGTAATGCAAAGTGAAGTCATAGTCCTCCAGATACTCCATCCACCTGCGTTGCCTCATGTTGAGTTCCCATTGTATGAAGATGTACTTAAGACTTTTGTGCTCTGAAAATACCTCGAACTGCTCACCGTATAAATAATGCCACCAAGCCTTCAAGGCAAAGACTATGGCCGCCAACTCCATGTCGTGCATAGGATAGTTCTGCTCATGATTCTTTAAATGTCGAGAACCATAAACCACCAATTTTCCCGTTTGCATCAAAACACAACCAAGTCCATTGATTCGCACTTTTTTGTGATCGGATTAATATTATACACCCAAGTATAAGTGGTCGAATTGTAGTTTTCTCAATTTTAAGTCCAAGTATCGATCCCACGAAGAGTTTTAATAATTTGGAAACAAAATAAAATAGTCAAGTTGCTAATTTAAATAGGACAGTATGTGATAGCTTGTGAAATGAGCTTAGATTGATAACAAGTCTAAGAAATGTAAGTGTGCAGATAGATTAAGACAATAATAAAAAGTATCCTTCAGTTTAAGGATTTCATATGTGTTATACTGGTTAAATACTGGAAATGCTACTGTATCAAGATTAACTCTCATTTTATTGGCAAGTCAACTGGTTGGTCTGATGTATATAAACCATAACACAGCTACTTCTTAGGCTATCTAGGGGTAATAAATCATAACTCAGCCGCTTCTTAGGCTAACTAGTTATATCCATGTCAATTGATTAACCCAAGCAAACCAGAAGGACAAGCCATTCATGAGGAATACTTGAGTTATTCACTTGATCTCATTATTATAAGTGCGTACATATTAAACCATAACACAGTCACGTCTTAGGTTAACTGGTGGTATTATAGCATAACACAGCAACTTCTTAGGAAAGCTGGTTATAGTCGTTCCAATTGACTAATTTAAGTAAACCAGAAGGACAAGTCATTCATGAGGAATACTTGAATTACCCAATAGGTCATCTGTAATATATATGTATATACTAGTTAAACATTCTTAGCATTCCGGTGGAGGACAAGTCATACCGGTAGGAACGCCGTGGTTGTTAGACTAGCAATATAGTTATATATAGTATTTAAACAACCCTAATAACCCAGAAGGACAAGTCATTCATGAGGATCATTTAGGTTTTGTACCACACATCAGTAGAACATCCTCAGCATTCCGGTGGAGAACAAGTCATACCGATAGGAACACCATGGTTGTTTAACCAACGGGTCTTATGATGCACTGACGACATAATTTAAGGCACAGCACCGGAATTATGCACATCACTGTATCACACATTAAGCATATAATACATAGATAAATAAAATATAAATAAGACATCAGCATTTCCATAATCTAGACAGTATTGTACATATGTTTACCTCTCACTAGAGGATATACGAAACTACTCATGCCCCATTGCTACAGACAAGCAAGGAGTGTGGGAAGTTTTCATTACAACTGAAATTAAAAGACAAAATTTAAAATGTCTTTCACAAGGAACAACTGAAACA
>CAUOFW020004502.1:1624291-1649783 GCA_963454935.2 Ilex paraguariensis
ATATATATATATATATATATATATATATATATATATATATGTAAATAAACTCCCAGTTAACTTAAACCTAATGCCTCTTCCTCTATCAACAGGGCTTCCCGCCTCTCTCTTTCTCCCTCTCTCCTCTTCCTCTAAGCTTAATCGTTGTCTGCTGATTGCAGCTCCTCTCAACGACAACGCCGACTACTCCTCTCCTCTCAACGTACAATGAAAAGGTAATTTTGTTCTCCTGTTACTATAGCTTCTTCTCTTTAGTGTTTTTCTATGATTTTAGTCCATTTGAGCTTCTAGGTTTTGTTAGGTTGGTGTTGAATTTCTATGGATTCTTAAAACAGTAAATGGTTTGTAGATTACAGCTCATGTATGAAATCAGTTGTGAAACTTTTAACTAAATAATTTGGAAGTGCTTTGACCTTCTTGTCTGAACCTCAAATTGAGGCTAGGCTGAGCTAATTAGACTGTTATTGTGATAAAAGCTTGTAGTTAGCCTTGTAATTCCTTATTTTGATTGTGCCTTGTATTCATACCGTAATTCTGTTATGCGTGTTATGTGTGTGTGTGTGTGTTTTTATGAAATGTTTGTCTCTTTGTAGGTTTGAATCCTTTTGCTTGTGTTATATATGCTCTTATATATGTATAAATCAATTGTTATTTTTGAGTATTTAATTGCTTGTGAAGGTGAATGTATACGATGATTCGAATATTTTGGTGGTGATTTTGTTTTCGGCTTTGCTATGAGGGTGAGGTAGATTGTGTTAGTACAAGTTTGATTTGGGGGTTATGGTTGCTCATTGAGGTTGAAATTTGAGGTTTATAAGAGAACATTGTGTGCATGTGTTTCCCTTTGTTGTTTGTGTTCTTGTTGTACAGAATTCATGTGCCAAACAGTGTACTAGTAGTGACACTACTTGGCATCAGGTCAAATGTTCTAGATTCATTTGTTTCTCCTATCAAATAGTTTTATATTAATTTTGTTCTCTTTTAATTATTTAATTTATTATTGAATTTTAAATTGTGAATTGTTTTATTTTCTTTATTAAATTGTAGGTGTGAAGCTACATGGCAGAAAATTTTCTCCATTACGTTGTTTGTGTTATGTTGAATTATATTAAATTCAAGTAGTTTTTTGGACATTTGTTGTTTGTGTTGTGTTGGAATATGTTATGCTACATTATGTTGTGTTAGATTATTTAAAATGTTGTTGGATTATTTAAAATGTTGGATTTATTTAGAATTTTGAATTATGTTGACTTGAACTTGGGCTTAGGCTTGTGCTTGGGCTTAGGCTTGGGCTCGGGCTTGGGTTTAGGCTTAGGCAGGTACAGGGGAAGTGGGAACGAGGATTAAAAATTTAACCACGAACGGGAACGAGGATGAAAATTATACCCATTAATGGGGGTGGACCGGAGATGGACGAAGATTTTTTAAGTGGGTACGGGGATGAAGACTATACCCTCCGCCCCCACTTTGGTCCATTGAAATCCCTAATTGGAGCTCGGTTCTGATTATCATGGGCTACAAAGTGACGCAGCTACCTGCATTGGATCAAGAATTTTAATCTTTTTCTTCAATTGAATGCAATCATCGGTGTGGTGGCCATGATCCTTGTGGTATTCACAATACTTCGTGGGATCTCTCTTTGATGGATCTTCCTTCATTCGAGGTGGCCATCTTAGAAACCTCTCATTCTGTATCTCATACAGGATCTGGAACACTGTGGCGGTGAGAGGAGTGAACTACCGAGGTGGGTACCTCGGCTGCAGTTCTGGCTGCGGAGGACCTGAGCGANTGATCCTTGTGGTATTCACAATACTTCGTGGGATCTCTCTTTGATGGATCTTCCTTCATTCGAGGTGGCCATCTTAGAAACCTCTCATTCTGTATCTCATACAGGATCTGGAACACTGTGGCGGTGAGAGGAGTGAACTACCGAGGTGCGTACCTCGACTGCAGTTCTGGCTGCGGAGGACCTGAGCCATCTCTGACATTTTCTCTTCTCTTGGGGGAGCATTCTCTGTCTCTTCTTAGAGACCTGACTTTTTCTCTTTCTCTTCTGGGACTTCGATCCCTCTTTTTCTCTTCCTTCCCTTTTTCTTTCTACGACGATGAGTTCCCTACATTAGAAAGGAGACTTCCTCCCCATTAATTTATTTTTCCGCCTTGGCTAGTACCTCTGTCATGCTTGCTTTTGGGTTTTTTGATATGGAGAACATCAAGTCCTTCAACTACACTCCTAGATTAGCAATGAAGGCAATGATGGCAAATTTGTCACCTGGAACATCCACCTTTAGGGATTCTGAATTGAACCTTTGGACATAAGATCGCAAATTTTCGCTGGGTCCCTATTTTACATTTAACAGGTGATAGCTTGGCTTCTTATAGGTCCGAGCCCCTATAAAATGAGACACGAAAGATATGGAGAGTTCCTTGAAAGAAAAGATTAACGTCGAGAAAAGCCTGTTGAACCATGCCAAGGTTGAGCCCTTCAGAGTGATGGTGAAGGCTCGGCATCGCACAGGGTCCTAATATCCATGCAACTCCATCTGGTTCTTGTAGGTATTGAGGTGATCCATAGAATCTTTGGCCCTATCAAAGGCCTCCGTTTGAGGCATTCTAAATTTTGGAGGGAGAGGGAAATGTAACACCCCGACAGTGAATGGGGACTCAGTCTACTACACCAAAGCGTCCATTGTTACGGGATTTTTTCCTCTCATGACTTCCTTCATGTGACTGAGCTCTTGTTGGATGTCCCTAAAGCACTGCTCCCAGTATTGCTCTCCTCTTTCCTACTAGACAGGCCGAAAATCATCTTTCTCATTCCCATCATTTTGACTCTATACTTCTTCATTTTCACCATTTCTAGGAGGCAGCTGGGGAGCCTGGCTATTCTCCCCACTTTGTTAACTTCCCTGAGGGGGTCGAGGTGTTGACGCTCCCCTTGTAGGGGACCTCCTTGGGCCGGTCGTGTCTACTGATGGTCTTGTAGGAGCTTCAAGAGCTCTTTGTTCTATTGGAGTAGTCACTGGTTGACTAGGCAAAGAGCCTCCAATTCGTTATTCGTGGGAGGATCCGCCATGGAAGGATTGGCCTCAGCGGTGAGGAAGAAGTCTTGAAGATTTTCTTATTGCATGCAGCTAGTGGCCTCCCTGTTGGTTCTACATCCGTGGGGGATTCATCTGGCTTCTGCTCATATTGCGAGTTGAGACCATCAGTTACTGAAAGATCAGTGTTTTTATAGCAGGAACAATCGTTCCCACAGACGGCGTCAAACTGGTGGTGTTAGTTACGTGGATGAACAGAATATATGAATTATGCAAGTAAGTTTGGATCTGAGCTACTAGATTCATGAGGATTATTGTAAGGTTCTTGGGGAATTGGGATGATTTGCACAATAATATTATAGTGGTTCACCAACTTGGGAGTTCAGCTAATCCACTTTTCAATGGAGTCTCATGCTCCTTGGATCTATATTGATGCTCATTATGATTTACAGAGTGTTTCTGTTACAGCTAGGATTTCTCGCCCCACTGTACAGCTTTTATAGTCCCATTCCTAACTCCGAGGGATCTGGGGCGAGATCTTCGTCTCTTTCCCATGGTGTCTTGCTTAATTTTAGGAGACGGTTAAGGATTTTGTGCCTAGATTTGGGCTTATTGCCGTTGAGAGGATGCCTCGCGATTGCCAACTGTTTTCCACACGTTATCTTCGGAGTGCAGACCGAGGGGGTCTCAGATCTGACTTGTCGAGCTCTAGATCTAATGGCCGAGCTCCCTGTCTAACCTTTGCACCCGAGCTCATACTTAGAATTTATTCTAGGTATCATCATGTATAATTAGTGAATAATTGTGTATATGTGACATTTATACTACAATTATATACGAGTTCAAAATACAAGTGATTACAAATCTCTGTTATTTAAAAAGAAAAAGAAATGATTTAAAGCAGAAGGCTAACAACCAATGCTGGGCAAAACTTGCTTTTATCCAATCAATGTTGCTTGTATCTCGGGTAATCTACGTTTTTTTTCATATATGTGATGAGTTATTTTCGTTAAAAATAAAATTTAAATAAGTTATTGTAATTAAAAGATTAAAAATATTAAAATATAAGTTGTTGTGGTTAAATAGTTAAAATTTAAATGAATTACTCTATTTAAAATATTTAAAAGGTAAAATTTATCCGATAATGTTATTTTAGATGTCGCCTTTTTTTTTTTTGGCAATTAGTTTTCAAATGTCTTTTGATTTTTACTGTTGTGGTTACAGCACCATTTGTTTCCCAAGAATACTAATTTTACCATGATTTTTGTCATTATGATTTATGTTTTCACTGGGTTGTGAGATTATCATCACCCTCTTAAAGTAATTAGTCACTACTAGTAAGACTTAAAATACTTAGTTAAATCCCCAGGAAACACATAAGATGATTGGATGGTTGAGAATTAGGAAATAATTTAAAGTTGGAGAGGAGCATCATTCAATTGTAAGACACATGGTTTGATCACCAACATTCAATTGTTACACTACTAGTANTTAAAGTTGGAGAGGAGCATCATTCAATTGTAAGACACATGGTTTGATCACCAACAAGTCAAGACCCGATGGCCAAAGAGAAAGTCTAAGTCTTTGTTTGCAAGACTATCAGGAAGGCCGCAGATCTTTTACCCCTTATTATTTGCCCCACTTTCCCTGTTACTCACATAATAATTCACTAAATTATAGGTCCAGTCGCAATAAATATGGTAAGTGTAGAAATAGATAGATTGTGAATTAGTCTTAGCTAATCACTATATAATTTAGAAATCCTGGAAACCTTATAGAGAGATAAGTATATCATGCTCAAAGAAATAAGATTGCATTTTCAAAAACACTCTCTCCCTTTTATTGAAGTCTTGGGGATAGAATTTTTTTGCTAGCTTTCACATGTCGTCAATGCTAAAGGGCTTCCACCATCCAATGCTGAGATATTTTATGAACTTGGAAGCTAGTTTATCAACTTTCTGGCCATGAAGAGAAGTTTCTTGAGATATTTAGTCTTAAAGGTAGACTAATCAAACACTGTAGTCCATTTGCAGGAAACAAACAAGTCTCTGCACCTTGATATACCAGTACCTGACATTCCATTTAGTGACAAGAGTTTCTTGGCCTTTTTTATCACGAACTGAGTGCTTAACAACATGAACAATGGACAAGCTGATATCAGAGCACGTATAAACCTAGATAAGTATATCCACACCCCCCGAATTAGTCACCTTTAATAAACAGATATGATTAAGACTATGATATCAAAGAGTTAATTGTTCGTACTGTATCAAAAATTACTACTAAATACGACGGATATTAAAACTCCTCACGGTGAGGTTATTGCAAAATGGGGATGTTTGGGATCAATTCTNAAACTACACCCCCCCCCCCCCCCCTCTCAAATCCTCCCTCTTACACAAAGCTCTCTCTCACACACACACACAGTTTTGGATGAAAAACTGCTAAGGGACGGCAGTTCTCTCTCTCTCTCTCTAGGCCATCTTTAAGCATAGTTCTCTCTCTTGTTGTCACAATGCAAAGGAGATTCAGGCAAATCTTCACATCAGTAAAAGAGCACACAAGCGTTAGCTGTGCAAAGATTGCCACCATCGGAGGGTTCTGCGACCTTGATCTTGTGATCGTGAAAGTTACGTGTAACGACAAAATTTGATATAAATTAACACAAAATAAGGTCAAATTACAATAGTCAATTTAATTGACTTTAAGTAAAAAAATGTATTATTGACTCTCTTTAGCGTGCTTCTCATGTGCACTATCTTCTAATTCTTGATGAATTTGGTGAAGATGAGGGCCTAATTAACGTATTTCTCGCTCTTCAATTGGTGGTTTTGATAAAAACGAGAGTTTGATCAATATATTTCTCACTCTTCAATTTGATGATGTTTTTGATGAATCTCCTCACCATTCGTTTGGAATGGCTTGAACATGATTTGGATTTCTTGAAGAAAGACTTTAGCGGTGTGTTCTTCTTCCCGGAGATGAATTTGCAAGGCTTTAAGGTTTTAGTGAACTTTGAGTAGAGTTTCGCTGATCTTCTTTCCTCCTTGGCTTCCTCTCCTTTTTTCCTCACCTAGACCTCTATTTATAGTGTCAGGAGTAGTTATTCGTATAAGAGTCCTTATTAATCTTATATGGGTTTTAGGTAGTGAGCTACCCATAATTAATAAGAAATTTGGAAGACAGTCCCCCTATATGGACTTGTTTAGACTTAAATTCGTCAAGAAAATTTATTTGTTATGAAGTTCATTTTTTATCAATTTTATCATATTATCTCTTCCCTTTACAAATGAAATAAAAATAAAAATTAAAAACTTCTAAATCTTAGGAGCTTAACTAACATTAAAATCTTTACTCTCTCATATCTCTATATTCATATATATATAGATAATTTATCATTTGAACACAAAAAATAATAAATTTAAATACAAAAAAATAATAACATTTAAACATAAAAAAAATTGAAACATTCAATATTAATATTTTTAAAAAATAACAACAATAACATGTTCAACAAAAATATTAACATGTTCAACAAAAATAGTAACATGCTTAACAAAAACTGTAACATACTTAACAATAATTATTTTTTTCAAATTCAAATGCAAAAAATAATATCATTCAAACACAAAAAATAGTAATATTCAAAAAAAAATAGTAACATTAAAAATTAATATTTAAGAAAATAATAGTAGTAACATGCTCAACAAAAATAGTAACATACTCAAAAATAATAGTACATGAAGAATAACATACTCAATAAAAACAGTAACATGAATAGTAACATAATAAAAAAAATATTAACATAAATTTGAATTTTACTATTCAAATTCATAGTAACTTTTTTTTGTTTTTGAATGTTACTATTTTTTTTAATGTTACTATATATATATATATAAACGCCTAACTTATATATGAATATAGATAAATAAGATAGAGAAAAAATTTTAATGTTAGTCACACTTTTAACCTATATATGGATATAGATAGATATGAGAGAGAAAAGATTAAATTCTTTTCAAGAAAGGGTATTTTTGAGATAGAAAAAAAAAAGTTGACTTAAGTCATTACATAAAATTTTATAAATAGACTTAACCTCTTATAAGTTTTCTTGTAGGACTTATCTCCAAACAAATACATATAGAATGACTCACTTTCAATTTTTACTTAATTAATTTATGAAATTTAAGTCTAACACATTTTACCTTTTGAAAATTTATTTAATTTAGACCTATGAAATTTAAGTCCATTTGAATTTAACAAATCTGATTAATTACATTTGGGCTTATATTATTTAGGTTATTAAATTTATGTTTAATCCAATTTTATTTTTCTAATTGAGTTTAGACTTTTATTTATTAATTTTTAATGCCGGACGACTTACCCTTGCGGGACCCCTACGTTCATGAGCTCTTGAAAATCTGCTCCATTTCTCCTGGTTCATTCCGGGCCTTTGCCTTAAAGCTTCACCCGCCGGTTTAGCAAGACACAGTGCTGGCGAGTTGGACTNCCCCCCCTCCCCTTTTTTTTTCTCTCCCTCTTCTTTTTTTCTCTTTTTCCTTCCCCCAAAATAGAAGGTAACAAAGAAACAAACAAACCAGCAGAAGCCAACTACCCCTCCAAACTGACATGACGAGAAATGAGATTAAACATAATTTAGTAAGGCAGTGATAAGTTTTCTGCAAGTAGATATGCAACAGACTAAGGAAGAGAATGTGAAATAACAAACTTTAGTTAATGAATAATGCAAATAGAAACATTNAAAGAAACAAACCAGCAGAAGCCAACTACCCCTCCAAACTGACATAACGAGAAATGAGATTAAACATAAATTAGTAAGGCAGTGATAAGTTTTCTGCAAGTAGATATGCAACAGACTGAGGAAGAGAATGTGAAATAACAAACTTTAGTTAATGAATAATGCAAATAGAAACATTTAATATTGCATTCGTTAAACAATATCAAGGATACTGGTCAGTGTCGCGATGGGTCATCTTGCTGGCTGCTTCTTTGCCATGCATCCTCAGAGCTGGCTCCTCCAAGTAACCCGGACGTGAGACCATTGCCCCCTTTCGGTCACCTCTTTCTCTTCCGTCATATGATTGAGGGATACCACTTGAAAGAGGAGGTGGGGGAGGGGCTACTGGTGAATATTCACCAGGTTCAGATGGCAGATGCTCTCTTTTGAGCTTACGCCTCTTAGAGGCCACACTTGCATCCATATCCTCCTTCAAAAGGTTTGCTTTCTCCCTCTCCCTTTCTCTGTCCCGATCCTCCACCTACATCAGTCAGAAAATAAAAGCGACCTCCATCATGTTTTACATAATGTGAGATAGGTAAGAGGTCCTGTTAACGTCAAATTTAGCACTTCTTTCAGTTAAGTAAAAACTGGGATCAACCAAAACAAATTCTTTTTATTCCTACTGGTAGCCTTTGTCATAAGGCCATGTCTATTTCCAGACTCAGCAACCAAGGACAAAACTAAATATCATATTGCAACATAAGGTGTAGATAATCTAAATTATTCAGGAAGTAAAAAACTCCACGTACATAGTACATTAGCAATTCCCTTCATGAGGAATGTACTATGTGGGCAATGAGAACTAACCACACATAAGCCAGGCACATGATGAGAAAACCATCAGACAAACTGCAAACTCCAGTATACATAGAGTAGCTGCTTTATTTCCCTCATGGTATTCAGAAAATAATCTTTGTTATAAACCCTACATTATACCCCTTCATTTCTTGAAACATCTCAAGCTTCAACCCCAATCCGTGATTTATGATGTTATAGCATTCCCACCGGTTGAATATCACATTAGACTCATTACCTTTCATTTATTTTTCCTTCTCTGGCAATATGGATTCATTAATAAGTCATGTTTCAGAAAAAAAAGATTAAAGGGGATACATCACCACAGAATTCACAATTTACTACCACCACTTCATCTTCATAGAACTCACAAACACTTAACATATCAAGTCGTCGTCCAAATTACAAGTAGACAGGCATGAACTAAACTGACATTTTAGAATTCATCGAATAAGCATTCCATGGAGCTAATCACCAAGAAGACAAAAAGAATGAAAAAAAGCCAAATTAAGAGAGTAATAACTCAAGTCTCTACGACATGCTTTAAATTGGAAGCTTAAAAAATGGGAGCACACTAGTAGCAGTACTGGAACCTCAACCCATAGCTGACTGTACCCCTCTCTTAGGACCCACTTCTTTCCAAGAAATCGTCACAGACGCAAAACAAAAGAGTGATCAACCTATTGACACCATTGAACTATAATTCTTTCATCAAGCTTTGTGGCCGAATTCATTTGGCTAATACATTATGAGCATAACTTGCCCATTATTAAACAGCTAAAAATCAACTCTTAGAAACAATCAGAAAAGAAATTAAGCATGTGGGCCTAGTGGTAAATCAAGGATCTATTTGATGAGAAACAACAAAGTCATGTCTGTAGCAGCAAGTTCCAAACATAAACTACCAAAATGCTTATAAAATGTCTAAGCTATTGTAACATCACACACAGGTACAACAAAAACATNAATACCCTTTCATAGAACGGATACCGGAGATTCAGATTCGAGCTCTCGGAACTTTTCTCAGTGGGATGTGGCAGTTAACAGAGTCATCTTCTTCAACCACATCTCCTTTAACATCAACAATACAATCTTCATTGAGTTTAACAGAAGATGACAATGAAAAACAACTGATCAAATTCTCGAAAGTCGAAGAACATGGTGCTCTCAAGAAATTGGAGGAAGATGAAGAAATGAGCCATTGATACAGTCGGAAGCCGACAATAATGTTTGTAGGGAGGGGCCTTTTAGAAGCTTCAAGCAGTTCATCATGCATAGCTCCAAGAAACAGCCATGAATAGTGTGTGTGGCCTTCTACATATTAGAGCAACAAGATAGAAGTACAGAGTCGTCCAACGAGTTTAAATCTGAAAATAGTTTGCTGAAAATAAGAATTATAAACTACCCACCACCACGCCTTTCAAAAATCCCTTAGGTGGGAACCTTGATGGTATTTTCTTCCAAGTAATTTACTTTGTAATTTTGTTCTTGTTTACCATTATCTAATGAGGACCTTTATCTTTGTATAGGTACATTAACCCTTTCCATTTCCCTTTAGCTTTGCATTGTTTACAGACACCTTTCATTTGTGTGGGATTGGAAACAAATGTCTCGCAATTTAGTATCGTTTTAACCCCAACAATCTTCGTATATTTTGTTAGGTTGAATGACTCCTATACAATTCACCATTCTACGTGTAATTTATCCCAACCTGGCTTCTTGGGATCCGACAACCTACCTTACACTATTGGGCTTCGTTTAGAGAGTCACAGATCATATTGATCCATTGAACGCAATCTTGAAATCCTTACATAGCAATTAAAACTTCGGATGAGCAGGAAATCTCATGCCTAGTCTTTTTACTTCAACATTCAACCCTGCATATGGGACAATGCTTCTCAATTCATCTCCCAACCCTGCCATATTGAATACCCCTTGTAAAAGTTACAACTGGTGGATCCCAAGGTTATTCGACAGATGCACCAAATATAAACAACCTCGTGATAAATAGACCGATACCTTTACCACCACACAAATACTACCTAGTATTATGAAAACTCATATTAAATCGATTCGATCCATAGGCAAGAACAATGGAAATATAGACAACCCGGTAATTGCTCTCCAAAAATCTGAACTAATAGCATGTGATTTTGGCTACATGACTTTCTGCAACCCCTCATAAGAGGGCAAACGAACTAACCAATTAAGCAACACCACCTCAATATTTTCCCCTGGACATTTCTCGTCAAAAAAGTGTAATTCATAAGTAATTAAACTTACAGAAGAGCACAGACATGCTCATAATTTACATGTAATACTATACGTAGGGCAGAAAAAAAAAATTGTCAATAAACAGCCATCGACTGCCTCTTTAGGATGAACTCGTAATCAATGGAGTATTGCAAAATCACAAAGCTAAGACCCCATAGTGGGCCACATTTAATCATCCAATACAATAACAAAGACGGAACAAGCATCTGGTTATAACCTCGGAAAGTTTTGCGATCCATGCTGCAGTTGAAAAGAAAAAAACATCAAGTTTCCTCATTGGAGACTATTTCCGGTGCCGCCTCTTTGGTTCAGCTCTCTGTCTCTTTTCGTCTTCCCACTCTCTATCATACAATATAAATTATGCAGTTAAGGAGTCGGCNTCATCACGCTTTCTATCTCGAAAATCTTCTTCTCTTCTACGTTTTGCATCATCTGATGAAATTAAAGTATTCTCTTCAGATCGTCTTCGTTCTCTCTCTTCATGTCTTGGAGAAAGTCTTTGAGCATGTCTGGCATTTCCAAACCTTCTATCAGCATCTTCATCTCTTCTAGCAGCATTAACTGATTGTGGAACCAAGTGTGGAGGTAAGGGTGGTGGTGGAGGCAAGCTTTGCCCATGAAATCGGTCATCAACATGAGACTTTTCTCCAGCTGCTTCGCTATAACGTAATTTACCTCTATCATCCTTGTTCCTTTCATCCTTCGGCTTTTCAATAACCCTATCAAAGCTTCTATCAACACCTCTCTCTTGCAGTCTTTCAACTGAACGTTCTCTTCCATATCTTTCAATTGACCTATCTCTTGGTTTTTCAGATAAGACATCGTCCCCACGTGACTTATCAGGACGTTCCACTCTTTCCCTATAGTCCCTGTCATATCTGTCACTGCCTTTATCTTTTAACCTATCCAAAGTCTTATCCGTAGCCCTATTGCTAATTTGCTCATTAGATCCGGGCTTGTCAAGATCCACAGGATGAAGTTTGTCTACTACACGAAGATCAATCGACTTCTCTCTATCCGAGAATCGATTTTCTCCATCTAAATCTTTTGTATCAACTTCTGCTTTACGACGTTTATTTAGCCTGTCTAGTTCGTCAGCAGGACTGGCCCTTTTTTGCAGTTTATCACCTGGCTTTGTAGCATTGACGGAGTGGTCATGCCTTGGGGAATGAACTGGTCGAGAAGAGGACTGCTTGGGCGCATCAGAAACTTCATTGCCGTCATCTTTTACGGCAGAAACCCTCAAATCAGAAGATTTTGCAGCTCCACTCTCTGCCTTCAGGTCACTACTGCCATGGGCATCTGAAGATCTAGTAGAAGAAGATAAGCCTTTGCCTGAAATTGCAAGTGTGTTCCCATTTCCTAAAACTGCAGAAGAAGGACCACCTTGCCTGCCCTCAGCTTTTCCAGATTTACTATCATCTTTTACAACTTCCTGCTTTGGTTGCTTTGAAAGAGATCCAACAGGCACAGACCGTTTTCCTGCAGCTCTTCCCTGTCAACAAAAGAAATTGAAGGAAGTTCAACTTAACAACAATCACTACCAAAAATCACTGTCCAAAATCTCTGCTGCCGACTCATAAATGATGACAATTAAGAGTAAAATCATGTAGCAGCAGTTTCAGTGATCATGTTATTTTGCAGAAGAGATGCCAAATTATCAGCATGCCATCAACAAAGGTGAGCAACAACAGAGAAATTGTGTTCAAATGAAGGCTGCATGCTCACAGACAAATCCAGGTAGAGGAAACAAGTATAAACATGAACAATTATTAACAAACAGCAATGTGCAAGCTCAAAACAATATTTTCAAAATCAGAATCAGTGATCATCAACAGTACAACAGATCCTACTTCTACACCTCCCGCAGACAATGTGATTTCAAGGATGAATAGAAAGCCGTGTAGAGCTGCATTATGACAAATGCAAGGTTATTTAAAGTACCCTCCAAGTGTAGTTGGTCAATAGTTTTATCACTTATCAATAGATGTCAATGATGTAAGTGCGGTAAGCCCCATTAAACAATAGCAGGGAGAGAGAGAGAGAGAGAGAGAGAGATCTCAAGTTTCTGCTATTTTTGGCGATTTCAAAGGAACCTGCTCCAGTGCTGAACCCCCCATCTCCACTATCAGTTGATGAAAGAAATTGCTTAGAGGTCAAGATGCCATTTTTCATATGACAAATATGCTATATGAACCTTCAAATAAGGTATGGGTGGTAATGATGTTGTGTCGGTCATNTTATCAGTTGATGAAAGAAATTGCTTAGAGGTCAAGATGCCATTTTTCATATGACAGATATGCTATATGAACCTTCAAATAAGGTATGGGTGGTAATGATGTTGTGTCGGTCATGTTCATGTTGTGTCAATTTAAGGGTTCATGTTGAGCACTAGTCAACCCTAATCCAAACCTTCCAACTAATCATATTGTGTCAACCCGACTTGTTTATTTTCATGTTGTGTTCGTGTTGACTCATATAGCCCTTGAATCANGAGCACTAGTCAACCCTAATCCAAACCTTCCAACTAATCATATTGTGTCGACCCGACTTGTTTATTTTCATGTTGTGTTCGTGTTGACTCATATAGCCCTTGAATCAAAATTTTAACACTAAGATTTAAATCTAAGATTTCATTGTCTCTTAATCGAACTCATGCTCATAGTTTTTCTATAAACAAAAAATTAACTTATTAAATATAAGTACAAAATCCTTTTATTGTACAAGGATTAAAAATAACAAAAATCGGGCATTTTATTCCTACAATACTAGTTAAACGTGTCAATTTTATGATAAAGTGTTTGACACTAACTCCACCCATTTATTATTCATATTAACCCGTTTAATTATTTACGAGTTCATGTTGAGAAATGGTCAACTCTAACCCACTAATTTTGTGTTGGTTGAGTCATGTTTACGTGACGTGTCTAAAATTCCCATCCTTAAAATAAGGTGACAAAAACACCAAAATGCAAAGTTTCCAAAAATTCATTTTAGAGTCCAAATATCATCTTAACCAAATCAGATGATACCTCACCTCATGTTCTGCAGATGTCTTGGCAGCAACTTTTGTGGTGTTCTCTTCTAATGTTCTATTTGCAGGTTCATCCATTTGTTTAGGATTATCTACTGATCTGGATGTCCCAGGTTGTACAGAACCAGAAAGCATGGATGACTGGGTATCCGAACCATTGACTAATGAGTCACCTTTCACTTTTACAAGACCTGGATCGGATTTCAGCAAAGCACTTTCCGTTCTTTCTAGCCTCCCATCAGCAGGTTTTGTTCTCAATATCTGATCTTTGGCAGAATTCCCAGCATCCGAAGGCTGGGTTCCTGTGGCAACCGTTCTTCCCCCACCAGATTCACCTTGAGAAACATTGAGGCCAGAACCATTTTGTACCGAAACAAAATTACTAGTTGAAGATTTTGAAGGAAGCACTGGTGCAGGCTTTATTTCAAGATAACCCATACCAAATTCTTCTTCTGTTACCCATGAAGCCTGCAAATATGAAATAAAAAAGATCACATATTACCCAACAAACACATGACAATGGATTTATTTGGGAAAGGACGTGGAAATGTATTGCTTTTTAGCAATACTTCTGTGAATCTAAAGTCACAATACAAGTCAGTTAACATTGAGGATTATTTTCTTAAATATTGGTACAAGAATTTCCCTTCTTCCTCCCTCCTATTTTTATTTTCCATTTTAGGGGAGCTTTTTTATTTCTTTCTTTATTTGGTGAGTTTTTGTTTTTTTGTTTGTGTGTGTGTGTGTGGGGGGGGGAATACCCTGGAGTGTTATCATGTATTTTACCTTTCTAGCAACCAAGGCAGCAGCAACACCAGTAGCCAACACCTTGAGGTCCTCTCTTTCATCACTTTTGATTTTAGCTACCTGTACAAATGGAAAAACAAGGTAAGAAATTAGATAATCACTTGACCAAAGAAGATAAATGCCCATGTAAGCACATGCAAAATCCAACCATTCTTACCCGTTTTTCAAGGTTGATTCCACTCTTTCGAGTAACAGGAAAGACATTCGAGATTTTTGTCAACATAATAAGAGAATTTCGAATTTCCATGTACTCAGTTGATTCCAAGCACTGAATCAGTAATCTTGTGATCCTTTGACTCCATTTCCAGTGTACCTTTCAGCATACAATGAAGGACTGAATATAAGCACACTACCAGGAATGATTAATAGCATAATTAAAAAAATAATTAATTAGGTATCCTGGTTACAGGAGCACCAATTGAAGCAAACTGAAAAACGATTACACCTAATAATATCTAAACCAGTGAGTGGAATTACCATTGAAGGGTGTTCATATTTTTTTGCTGTCACAACCATTCTCATCCGGGGCAAAGCCTTGAGGAGCATATGAAGTGAAAAATAATTTGTGCTGGAAAATTGTGTCAGTATGGCTGGGTGTGCATATGCATGTGCATTTAAAGTGTTTTTGAGGAACAACCTAAGAAGCACAGGCACGGATACGAGACACAGACATGGTATTTCTCAAAAAAATAGGACACGGATACGTTGGGATACACTATAGATAATTGTGTTTTATATATAAAATTATATAATTTATCACAAAGATAATGATAATGATATATTATTCATAAAAAAATTAGTACCGTATGTATGAGTAAATATTATATCTAAGTCATCTAGTGTGAATTTTTAGACTAGCATCATAATAGTTAATAATCATCAATTTTTCCATAGACGTCTACCAAACATTTAAATGATTGCTCTCATTTTTTCAATTGCTCTTTTCTAAATCTTCTATATATCTTTTGGTTTTATTTTTATATTTTGAATACAACTTTAACATATCCGGTCTTGATAATTATATGTTCTTTCATAGAATAAGATACTTATTAATCAATTTTTTTAGTTTTGTTAATCACATGTCAACACATGTTCATTATTTAGTAGTAGACACGGATTAGGGAAGTATCGGACACGCCATCAAAGAAGTGTTGGACACATGTCCGAAATAAAATTTATATCATTTAATTATTGACACAAATAAAAAGGTATTGGACACATGTCCAAAGAGTGTCGGTGTCCAATACGTATTCAACACAGATACGTCACTTTTTTTAAGTGTCCGTGCTTCATAGAGAATATCTGCACAAAATTAAAATACACTGAGATCAACCTGATGCAACAATTACAATTACAGTTCATTGCTCATGTGGCAAGCTAGTAATATTTATGTTGGTTGAAAGCAAAATCCAGATTCTGTAACACAAACCTTCTATAAGGGACTATCCTCAACACCAAATGAAGTTCTCATGTGGAACTTAAAAGCCTTCGGGTTGCATTAAACCATCAACAATCCAAGAATAGAGGCAAGCGTATTCAACNTGATTCCACTCTTTCGAGTAACAGGAAAGACATTCGAGATTTTTGTCAACATAATAAGAGAATTTCGAATTTCCATGTACTCAGTTGATTCCAAGCACTGAATCAGTAATCTTGTGATCCTTTGACTCCATTTCCAGTGTACCTTTCAGCATACAATGAAGGACTGAATATAAGCACACTACCAGGAATGATTAATAGCATAATTAAAAAAATAATTAATTAGGTATCCTGGTTACAGGAGCACCAATTGAAGCAAACTGAAAAACAATTACACCTAATAATATCTAAACCAGTGAGTGGAATTACCATTGAAGGGTGTTCATATTTTTTTGCTGTCACAAGCATTCTCATCCGGGGTAAAGCCTTGAGGAGCATATGAAGTGAAAAATAATTTGTGCTGGAAAATTGTGTCAGTATGGCTGGGTGTGCATATGCATGTGCATTTAAAGTGTTTTTGAGGAACAACCTAAGAAGCACAGGCACGGATACGAGACACAGACATGGTATTTCTCAAAAAAATAGGACACGGATACGTTGGGATACACTATAGATAATTGTGTTTTATATATAAAATTATATAATTTATCACAAAGATAATGATAATGATATATTATTCATAAAAAAATTAGTACCGTATGTATGAGTAAATATTATATCTAAGTCATCTAGTGTGAATTTTTAGACTAGCATCATAATAGTTAATAATCATCAATTTTTCCATAGACGTCTACCAAACATTTAAATGATTGCTCTCATTTTTTCAATTGCTCTTTTCTAAATCTTCTATATATCTTTTGGTTTTATTTTTATATTTTGAATACAACTTTAACATATCCGGTCTTGATAATTATATGTTCTTTCATAGAATAAGATACTTATTAATCAATTTTTTTAGTTTTGTTAATCACATGTCAACACATGTTCATTATTTAGTAGTAGACACGGATTAGGGAAGTATCGGACACGCCATCAAAGAAGTGTTGGACACATGTCCGAAATAAAAATTATATCATTTAATTATTGACACAAATAAAAAGGTATTGGACACATGTCCAAAGAGTNGTTCATTATTTAGTAGTAGACACGGATTAGGGAAGTATCGGACACGCCATCAAAGAAGTGTTGGACACATGTCCGAAATAAAATTTATATCATTTAATTATTGACACAAATAAAAAGGTATTGGACACATGTCCAAAGAGTGTCGGTGTCCAATACGTATTCAACACAGATACGTCACTTTTTTTAAGTGTCCGTGCTTCATAGAGAATATCTGCACAAAATTAAAATACACTGAGATCAACCTGATGCAACAATTACAATTACAGTTCATTGCTCATGTGGCAAGCTAGTAATATTTATGTTGGTTGAAAGCAAAATCCAGATTCTGTAACACAAACCTTCTATAAGGGACTATCCTCAACACCAAATGAAGTTCTCATGTGGAACTTAAAAGCCTTCGGGTTGCATTAAACCATCAACAATCCAAGAATAGAGGCAAGCGTATTCAACGTTCTTTTTGATCTCTTTTTCATAAATAAAAAGGAAAGAAAACCTAAAACAACAAAGATCTAAGCAAAAGTTCTCTAGGGAGCAAGACCTGAAGTATATGCTTGGCAAAGAGCAGGACAACAACGTTTGTGGAGGCGCTACCAATGGACAAAAACAATTGTGCCATGAGATTGGGAACAATATTTGGATGGGCATGTGTAAGATATATGATTCCATTACCTTTAGATTCACAAATAAGTATAATTTCCCATAATCAGATGCCTTTTGAGAAATTACGGATTCAGTCTTGTTTTGACTTAGAAAGTTCTTTATCTAATAACAATTCCCATGTTAAATGGTTTCTATTTTGTGCTGCTACTGATTCTCTTATATAATAAGATTGCCTCACAGATTTTGTGGAATGTTAGTGGTAAGATCCATTCAATTATGCTTTCTGCGACTCCTAGAAGACCTTAGTAAGACTCAAATATACATTAGTCAATAATTGTTATGTGTGAACAAAGAGTAGGAACCATGGGACATGAGTTTACAATGGAATTATCATGTGATACATCAAATCACGGATGCCAACCATATTGGGGATAGTCAATAATAAATCTAATTTTACACATTGAAATCATTCCCTCACCTTTCAAAGAGGTAAAAGAGTACATGGTAACCACATAATTGCTTCATACTCATAAGCACCAAAAACTTAATAACCACCTTGAAAAAAATTAGTTTGGCATCAATCAAAAGAATACAGAATATTTGGCAGTTGAAGGTTGTTTTAATTTGAAGATGTCTTGTAACAATTTTCACTCTATTCTGGTGTAAAAAAAAATTGAACAGTGCCAATCTAACTGTTCTTTGGAGAAGAAGATGCACATATGTAGTTATAACTATCTAAGACAGCATGAATGTTCAAGGATTCAATACAACCAAAAAACCCACGAAATATTGATTAATATACAGAGCAATAAAAACAAGAAGAACAAGCAGCAATAGACAAATGTCTTTTGGGTTCTCAAGTTTTGCTGGGAAAATGACCCAAAGAGCTGCTGAGATGAACTTTTGAGTTGAATATCGCATATTTAGCAATCAAGATGTCCTTGAACTCACCTTAATAAACTGGCTATACGTAACACGCTGGCTATTTGGATATCTGTAATAAACAGCAAACCCTGGCATGTTTCCACACTCGCGTTCGTATATTGATTCGTCACTCTACACATAAAACAATTGTCCACATAAATATCACACTAGAAAACCATGAAAGCAATCAAACGCTTATTAATGCCATCACAAACTTAAGACTCAAGAATGTAACACAACTAAAATTTGTTTTGAGATTAATTAACAAACAGAATACAAGACACAGTTACCTTCCAATAATAAGCAGTCTTCAGTGTCTCATACAAAAACCTTCCCAGTCTACCCACTTCATACTCAGTGCAACAGCACATCATAGGTTGTAAAGTTTTACATATCAGAACATCAAGGTGGTTGACTGTGTTAAAAAATGGAGTTCCAAGGGAATGAAGAGTGTGTACGAACATGGCACAATAAACAGCATCCGGCATACTGACAGTACAGCGTGGAAAAATACAGCGTTGAAGGAACTCCATGTTAATCTTTAAAGTATCGGGGCAGGAACTCAACCATTTATCTTTTTCCCGAGCAAGCCGTCTACGAACAGATGCCACATGGTCTTCATGCTTTTCGAATTCGCTAGTGAGTCGATCTCGAGATTCTTGAATTCTTTCCTTGTCTTTCTTCCTTTTAGTAATTGCTGAATTAGAATTATCAGAAAGTTCTTCTAGAGCTTTAAGAGCAGCATGCTGCTTTGAGATTTCAGACTCGTAACGGTTTCGAGGAACATAAAGATCATAGAGTGTAAGACCCCAAAAGGTAGCATATAAATCAGGAGAGAGGCTATTCCAGGCTTTTGCAGGCAACATTGATCTAACAGTATCAAGAAGATCAGCCCACCTGCATAGAATGATAACGAATTTAGAAAGCACAAAATACCAGCCAGTAAGGATATATGAGTAATAAATGTAAGAGAACCTCAAAAATTATAAAATCTGGGCGCCAGAAAAAAGATATCACAGCATACAACAGAAAAAATTATGTAGATCTGAATATCTAAACTTTTACAAATATCAAAAATTTCAAACCAAGCTTGTAAAGTAATAAAAATAAGCAGAGGAAAATGAAAAGGACTAGTACATAATAGGCTTCCGAGGAGGACTGAGATCCAGAACCAACTTTCCATATGAGTCAGCAGGCTCAGACTCTTTCTCGACACTAGAGATATTTGTTGCTGCATTGCAATCTATAGGCCAGAAGGCATCAGAACTATTCTGACACCTGAATAGCCTCATCACAGGTCGATAAATCAGAAAGGCAACCTAAATCAGGAATCAGAAAACACCAAATCATGAAAACGTATAAAATACTGTATCTAAAGACTCCAAACCATGTACAGAAGGTGCTCAAGTACTGTAGCAACTTGATCAAATCTATAAGAACAAGAAAGGGATAAGGGATTCGAAAAAAACCCAAGATAGAGATGGTGAAAACCTCAGGATCAAGATGGTATAGGTGTATGAGATCATCAAGAGAAGGAATCAACTGAGCATAAGCTGCTGTAGGCAACAGTGCACTACACAGAAATTCCACATACTGAAGAAGGGTTCCGTGGCATCTATCAAACTGCTCACTAACCATCTTAATGTGAAGCACATCCGCATTTATGACAACCCTGCAGAACATAACACAATAAGCTTAAATTTTAAAAAGTACTCAACTTGAATTAACACGCTTCTTATTGCAATTGACTGGAGCATAAAAAATGGTATCCCAACTCCACAGTTCTTGGTAAACATGCCACAAATCAGCAAGGTTTACTTTTCCACATCATTCAAGCACACATCAAAACCCAGAAAATTAAAAAAAAAAAAAAGTAACCTAAAAGTTTGTGCCTAAGATATTTCCTGCCACATCTTCCAACAAGTGTCAACATAAATAAACTTCCAATGTTTGCTGAATACAGCTGTTAGTATTTTCAAATAGTTTATGATGTATTATTTCAAAAGGCTTTTAGAAGAAGAAAATTGAACAGCTTACAGAGAACGGTGTTGAGCAATAAGTAGCAGAAGAGGAACTGCCAACTTCAGGTCATCCTTTGGAAGCAATGCGTCCCTTAGCCTGTTAGTGGATTTGATCAATGCCTGCAACAATGGTTGAATGTTAATCTCTACAAACTTCCAACACAAACAGAAAAATCAAAAGATGTGTTGGTCTAGATTTGGAACATGTCCCACAACAATGCCAAGGCATAGTTTTACTTGTCGAATTGTGCACGAAAAAATGTAATGTGCATTATATCGAATGCATCTAAATTTTCAAAACCTGAATCCATGATAACTAGCAACAGAACTATATAATGTAAGTTTCATCGCCATGACAAGTATCATGTATCCATTCCTTCAATCTAAAATGGGAAATTGATGCACAAATATATATATATATATATATATATATATCATGTAAGTTCTACGGACATTTTATCCTATAAATTGGTGGCTGGTCACCGGTGGTTGGGTAATGAATGAGTGCGATATATAAAAAAGAGAGAAAGCTGACATAAAGACGTACTTATATGACAAGTAATGGTAAAANTATAAATTGGTGGCTGGTCACCGGTGGTTGGGTAATGAATGAGTGCAATAAATAAAAAAGAGAGAAAGCTGACATAAAGACGTACTTATATGACAAGTAATGGTAAAAAAGCTTTTTTTAAACATTTAATTACACAGCCATTGGATGAATCCAATGGTATT
The DNA here is from genome assembly GCA_963454935.2 of Ilex paraguariensis. NCBI lineage: Eukaryota > Viridiplantae > Streptophyta > Magnoliopsida > Aquifoliales > Aquifoliaceae > Ilex > Ilex paraguariensis. Next base: position 1,645,925 of record CAUOFW020004502.1, read on the forward strand.
CGTTTAATGCGCGGATGGAATTAGAAACAACAACAGCAGGTGCTTGAACAGGACTGTATATATGTATATATATATTCGTCTTCCGGTACATGAAATTTTACTTCAGTTCAGTGAATTCATTAATAGTGAGCACTTAAAACATCAAGAATTGGTGAAGTTTAAAAGTTAAAAACAGGAAATTCATACATGAGATAAATCCACTTGAAATTTGTAGCATTTTTGCATTTTAAGAACAGATTTACAAGTTCCAAGTTTTCAATATATACCCTCCCCAGCAAATGACCATATAGAGAATCAAAAAGGAAAAGACAGACTCTAATTTTTATATCCTTCAAACTCTGATTGTCCTAGGCTTCTTTTAAAAAAAAATTGTTGTTGTACAAAATAAGAGACTCGTCAATATCAGTAACATTATGTTTTACCAACAAAACAGGTCATGTCAGATTCATTTTGACATGAATCATCTGATATTAACACTAATAGGTCATTTCTAGTTTAGCATAATTTCATACAACTGAATGTTGAGAGAGAGAGAGTACAAAACAGGAAAGTTGTTCCTGAGTTACTAGTAGCTGACTTTTTCAGGTAGTAGATGGTCTCATTTCATGCATGCCAATAATCTTTCAGTGGCAAATCACTTGACTTATGTTTCGGCATGATCACCCTTTTTTGAATGGGGCAAATTACAGATTACCTCCCGTGGTTTAACCCAGCTACATTTTGCCTGTGTATACTCAAAACCTGTACATAACCCTTTTTGGTTTAGGACTAAAGTACAATAACTAAAGGAGTTAACTATTTAGTACAAAAGGACAATAATACCTTTCATCTTTTTTTAAACCTACAGGGGAGTTGTGTAGGTTTTTAAACTATCAAGAGGCAATATGTTACTAGGTCAAACTTTACGGGGGTAATCCATAGTTTCCCCTTCTGGATTTCAAAGGTGAAAATACATTGAAGTTATCAATTCAACTGCACCACTGACACAAGCGTGCACCGCAGTTAAGCAACACAAGGTAAGAATTATATTAACTGTAAAATTATATCTTCATCATTAAACACATTATGGTGGATATTGGATGCTGTACAAAAATAAAAAATAATACAAATTAGAACAATGTTAATAATGGGTTTCAGTAGAAGTAATCGCTAGAGCTAACAAACATAAGACTGCGAACCTAAATCCCAAGGTAGTCGTATCATGTAAAAATGCAAATCTTTAGGCCTGCACGCAATCTAACCCCCAGCTCTTCCAGCACACTCAACTCATAGTGATTTGGGACCAAACCATGTAAAAACCTTTGAGTTGCTTTTTTATTAGGATCCAAAACCTAAAATGCAGACTGATGTCAACCTAAACAATTTGATTCATAAACAATAAATCATGAACCACAGAAGCTGATTATATTTGTCAGAATCAATAACATAAGAGCTGATTATTTTCTTGAGAGATGTTGTACTTCACACAAATGTCATATTTCAGAGAACTTCAGAATCGAGGATAGATTATAGAATATGCTTAAACTTTCTGAGGCACCTTATTGTTTCGAGTAATCCCAAATGAAGTAGCCTGATAACGAAGAGTCTCACTTCCAGCCATGGCATCCAATTGCTCCTCAGTCATGTTCTCCGTGTACTGGACATTTGCCATCTGCTGAATAAGTTCCTGTACCAATCATGGTGCTTTACATCACTGGCCTTGTGCCAAAAGGTATGTCACAATTTGTACAATTAAATTGCAAATGTACCTGCAGGAGAACAAGCTCAATGCCATTCCCCCTTTTCAACTGATTTACAAGATACTGGAATAGACCCCTAAGTTCCATGGATGGGTATTTCTTACACCTGCAAACAATGTGAATGGCTTTCAGAAGACTTCGACGAAGTGATCACAGTTAGTTTGACTCGTTATAGGTTTCATTCCCGTTTTGTCTTTCAAAGCAAGTATACTACACCCTTAAATGCAGATGTAAGTGCTCAACTAAAAGGGAATCATCCAAGACAAACCATTAATAAAGCTTTCACAACATGAGTCATCCCACTGATCAACTTATACAAAAATATCTGATGCCACCAACATGTAGCAAAAGGCAACCGCGGGGGGGGAGGGGGGGGGGGGAAAGTTAAGCAAGAATTTCAAGGAAAAATTTTCGCCAGATCAACTACCACATGTGAATGCTAACACACGTAGATCTTACAATTGTTTGAAAAACCAAACAGCTACATAAATGAATAAGTAAAACAAATGCATAAAAAGAAGAAAAAAAACAACATAAGGATCTCCTTCTCCAGCTAATGTGCAAGCCCCTGCAAATTTTCAAATAGTGAGTCGTTGATGGGGGACCATGGCAATTTCAGAAAATTGTAAATATGAAGTTCCATAAAGGGGAGTAAATAAAAGTCTGAGAAACTCAGGGTTTGCCACATAATCAGGATATTAATTTAGTATTATTTCTAAGAGATGCAGACTTGACGAAAATAAGTAGCCCCAATGCATCTAAACATATGACATCAATACACTGCCAGCACTTTATTTCTTCAGCCTTCCCCTTCAATATTCTGATTTCTCAGATTCCTGTCACAGACAGACTCATGGATGATATGACATAGTTAAATATGGTCAAGAGATGAGATTTCTTGTTAAGGGTAGTATTTGATACAAGAAACACAGAAGAAAAGGGGAAATCATTGGTGGTTATAGCACAAGCTAGCATTATCAACAAGTTTCATTCTACCCATTATTTTAACTAACTTGCGATCAATGTGGTCTCCATTAACCTAGAACAAGAATATGCCAGCATATATACTGGGTTCAGCCAAAAATGGGAGTTCAGTTAACATGTACACCAAACTTACAATCAATGTGACAATTGGATAAGAGGGTTCCACGGTACAATTACAAGAAGGGATCAACCTAGCACCACACAATTCTCCACTGCGAGGGAATTACTTTTGCTCAATCATCCGCAGAGGATAAACAGGATGATTGTAAGTATTAAGAGCAGGTGAATGAAGTGCGAGAAACTCTAAAAAGAAGTGTGATCAACGTGAGCCAACAAAAATCAAAGCAAACTTCTATCATATCATAAGGGAACACAATTGTTGGACAATCAAGATGCAACATGTTTATAAGAGAATTTTTACAAGTGGATACATCTGTTTTTATTTTACTTTACTTCAATTCAACAACATGCATCGCATGGCCCTTGCAACTAGTACACTCATGACAATGGTACAAAAATTAACCGACCTTTAGAAAAGCATTAACAAGTCAATGAACCCCATTTCTCATCCATTAGTTCTCTTTTAATGCATTACTCATGTAACTCCGCTACTCAGAAGTAAAAATTTTGTTAAAATGACAGGGAGAGACAATCACGCCTTAAATGCATTACAGGAGGTAAAAGTCAAACAAAGTTCATTATAAGCAACATCTTCTATGATTAAAAGATAGAATAATGCACTTATCTTTCCCTCTTATGAATCTGTCTAACTATATGCACAGCTTAGGGATCTAGCAATCCTTAGCCAAATAGAACCTAGGTAAGCGCTCATCTATCAGTTGACTCTTGTAAAAACCCTTCAAGCCCGTTAGTTTAGTGGCATACAAGAGCAAATCTCAAAGGTGTAAGCCTTAATAATCCTTATATAAAATATACAACCCAGGTAAAAAACATATGCATCCAAGAAGAAACAAACGAACAAATAATGAGCTTCTACACATTCCCCTAATCTTTACAAATGCCGAAAAGACTAGTAACAATACTGTACAAAGCAAAATGTGACAAGAGCAAGGAATTCCTCTCCCCCCCCCCCCAAAAAAAAAAAAAAAAAAAAAAAAAAAAAATTAATATTAACC
>CAUOFW020004502.1:1649942-1677839 GCA_963454935.2 Ilex paraguariensis
CCCCCCCCAAAAAAAAAAAAAAAGAAAACAGAAAAATATTAATATTAACCACTTCTTTTCTTTCTTCCAACAAAAAAATGCCTACTTTTATAATGTGAACTGAAAAGCATCAGCACCATTACATCGCCGAAAAGTGATTATCCATTTAAATAAGATGCTGAAGGACTTCTGCAAAGCCATGCAGCACTGGCATACACGGAAGCTTTGATAGATGAAACTCCAGAAAGCAACTGTCTCTCACTTTCCAAGCATCACCTCTAGAGACTGAATTTTGCTTCAACAGGAACTCTATACCACTCATACTGCGGCGGATGAAGAATACAAAAAGCCTATCCTTTCAATTAAATGCAAGTGTAGTCAGTGACACGTGGAATTGTACAATGAAGAGTCCAGAAATCTGGAACAAGCCAGAACCATCAGCAAAGCCACACTGATGAAGCTACAACTATCAAAATATAGCTCCATATCAACTACCTCCTTTTAGTAGTGCATCTCATATCCAAGCACAGACCTTCATCATTGAACTTATTATTAGCGCAAACATCATAGCAACATCCAATTTTTCGCAATAAAGATGACTTTTCAGCAATGTTCCAGTCACATGCAGCGAAAAATTAAGCTGCACAAAAATGGTAGGAGCCTCGAGAAGAGAAAACATATCAAAAAATATATCCTACCCAAGAGATTTATCTTCATCCTTTCAACTAAATCTAAGCTTCATGAAAGATCAAGCAAATGACTATGGACAGCAATCCCTAATGATTTAAAACATATTGGAGGATGCGTGTCCAGGTTTGCAGCATTCCAGTCTGATAGTTGTTCAATCATCTTCCTGCTCCAACACTCAAAAACACAAGCCCTCTGAGGATTCACCCACCCTCCCTCTTCATTACCAAATTCACACCAGATGAATACAGTGGAAATAAAATCCCTGCCTACCACAACCACTTAAGCACCTGAAGGCTGTACACCAGAATGCTTTTCTATGTACTTCGTAGTTCATCAGTACTGTTGACATGTTTTTGACCTACTCATCTCCACAAAGCTATTATTTATCTTTGAAAACAAAATTCAACATTTTCCCTCCAAGTGAAAGATGTCCAAGGCCAAATTCCCAGAAAACCTCCTGGTTTTGGATTAGAGAAAACCTTCCATCTAATTCAAATCTTTTCAAAAGTGATCTTGAACTTTGAAAGGAAAAGAGAAACAAATTAGGCAGCAGGGTTTAGTAGGCGTACTCCTCACTTGGCCACTTCTCCTCCCCATCCAATAGAAATCTTGCATCCCCATTCTGCTAACCTTTCATCAAAAAGTCCCTGAATCTCGTAGAGCCATCTGACATCTGCCCAAGTGGCAATCCAAAAATAAGAAGGCTGAAGATAAGCCCAAATCAAACAAGGTGCTCGGGGGGAAAATCAGCAAAATCCACTACATCCACAGCTACAGTCACCCCGCTTCTTCTGAGGTTAATCTGCAACCCAGAACCTGGGTAAACCATTTCATGAATATCGATGTTTTTCACAGAAACTAATCAGCGCACATGGCATTTATAGTAGATTCTGTATAAGCGCTTGCAAAACCACAAGATGGCTTGACGGACACGAATTAACAGCAGGTAATAAAATAAGAAACAATTGCTGCGCCTTGCTGGGTGGGGGTAATGGAGAAGGTTACAAGAATAAGAATTAGAAGTGCAAAGACAGCTGAATGCAGAGAGGAAACACCAGGTGGAGTAGAATTAAGAATGAAACCTCTTAATCAACTATATTTGGATTAAAAATTTTACATAATTTATCTAAATCCTACAAAAGCAAAAATATTCAGATTGTGAACATGGGACCGATCACACTTACTCAAACAGAGCAGAGAAAGTTCCTAGCACATTAGCACTTGATTTCATGGGGGATATGAAAATTAAAACCAACAATGTAAAGCAATACAAAGAGGAAAACAATACATACAAGTGACCCCAAAATGAAGCCAAAGATTGGAGCCAATCCGACAAATTAAGGCCATCATCTTTAAGCTTCTCTCGCCCACCTTGTGCCAGCCGCTCAATCACAACATATTCCAAAATATCATACTCAAGCTGTAAAAAGAAGTAAGAACACAAAAAAATTATATCTAACAATTTCATAACATGTTAAAGTATGATGAAAATTTTATATATAATAAGAAAAGCAGTATAGTTTAGTACATAACTATGCAATGCAATTCATTCATTCTCCACAAAAGCAGAGGCAGCAGCAAGTACTAAAGAGCAGTAATTTACATGCCAACAATGTGATGCTAATAAACCAACTTGCTAAAATAATGATCAATCAGTTAAAAAAATTCAACTAACATTGTGCCCACAATTCAAGGGTAGTTGACATCTTGAATGACACATGCTGAACACCAAACAAACAACAATTTGAATTATCATTAGTTAATCATAGTCAATGCCCTTCAACAATTAACAACCAAGGGTTGTGTTTGTTAATCAACATAAGCTTCACTTAAAGCACAAAGTTGACATTTCTCCCAGGTTTGAGGGTCATTTCTCTTAAAACTCGCTTCAAATACTACGTTTGATATGTGCGTACTTCCTCTGAACTACCTTAGTTTGATTTTATGATCCCATGATTTTTCCCCTAACAAATTTCATCAAAGAGCTTCCAAAACCTAAGAAACACGAACACATCTAAGTAGTAGTCATACCAATGTTGGACATGTGTGGGAGACCACTACCCCAGAGACACTCCCGGTCACATGTCAAATGCTTCGTTAACATGTTGATGCTTTCAATTTTTATTTTTTTATTTTTTTTGGATGAGAAGAAAAAAAGTATCTCACGTGCAAAAAGGACAGCTACATACAATTGACACCCCAAGCTCCCTAAAAAGTCAACAATATCGAACATAGTAAACAAGGCCTTACCCGAAAGGTTTCACCAGCTTCATATCAAATTTACTAAAGTGAATTCTTGTTAAACCAAGCTGATGACGAACCTTGGGACAATAGTGACAGGAACCTTCTAGCTGATCGGGTAAATTCATACTCACTGCATTCGCCTTGTAATCGAGACCCTAGTGCAATTGGCTTTATTTGGCAACTGAATTTTCCAATTATTTCAAAAGCCCAACCATGCATGCCCACCACAGATCAAGCTTGATTTCCGTGACCATGTTCACTTTCTCTTATTAAAGCTTTTGACTTTTCCAATCCACATCTTTTTTTAAATATCTTTTGTTCTGCTCTAACCAAACCCCACACCAAAAAACAAAGAGCAATGCTGAGATAAGTTATGCTTACAAAAAAGAACATCAAATCACAGAAAAACAGAATTGCAAGTTACAATGTATACACAACTGAATAAAGGCCACTGCCCATCCTTCAGAATGCCATAGTAATCAAAAGCAATCATATACACAAGCACGTGCACAAATGAGAAAGGTGATAAAGAATATGAAAAGGAACACGAGGAAATAATGATCCACACCTGTGTCAAATACTTGAATGCATCTACAACTGGAGTAATCATATCCCTATAAGCCTCTATCTGCACATTGCAGTTTCAGAACATAATGTTTTCTAATAGAAAAATTCATAGCTGCCAGGATGTTAAATTTTACACCCCTTCATAAACACCGTACCTGATGAACAATTGTTCGAAGCACAGTCATTGGATTGGCATGAGCTAGTTTTGCAACCATTCGCCCAAGCTGCTTTAGATTTTCTTTTGCGAGCCGTTTCAGAATCCTTCTAGTGTCCAACTGCAGAACATCGTGAGATTAGTAAATTCTAGGAGATAGGCACACAATGTCCCAATGTGGAAAAGTGAAGAGAAAAGACATTGCAACAAAACGTATTTATACCTTTGCTGTTTGCCTGGCAGACAAAACCATTGGAAGGCGCTCGTCATCTTTTTCCCATTCACCATACAAACGGTACCGTACCTAAGCAAACGAGATTTACCTAGCCATTTCCCAAGTGTACATAATGAATTTTCCAATGGAAATATCAACGTCTCTTATGTAAAGCCAACCTCATATGGTAGGAGATTCATTACTTCCCAGATCTCCTGTCCAACTGCCGGATTCGCTGGTATCAACTGTAACGAAGGAAGTATACATGTTCCCAAAGCTTCTTCAATCCTTGACCTAGCTTGCTTCAGGTAAAAATTACGATTTCCACCACTACCAGTTTCAGAATTAGAAGCACCACCAGTACTGACAAGCTCTAGTGCAGATAGGTAATAGCCTCTTAATACTCTGCACACCTGGCAATTCAGAAACCTCATTAAGCCAATTTCTGTGAGCAAAAAGACAAACAAAATTCAAAAAAAACAATGCATGCAAAAAACTGCCAGAGACCAGAAAAATGCACCTTCTGCAACAACAGAGAATCACGATATAGATAAGATCCAGCACAGGTAAGCATCTCAAAGAGCTCCTTGGGGAGGTCAATGGAAGATTTATTGATAAATGAATTTGTTGTCTCCATGGAATCAGAGCCAGCCCCTGAAGGCAAACCGAAGCTTTGAAGATGTGTTTCACGAACTACATCATATGCTGAAGAGATTATTTTTTCAATAAGCCTGGATGTACAAAAGACAAGGTTATCGAAAAGGAAAGACAGGTAAAGTTTTAACATGAAAATTAACAACGCTAGAAACCAGAACTTAATGACAGCAAAAAGCTAGAAGAATCCCTGCATGGACTTGTATCCTGGAGATTTACCTGAACAATCCGTTGCATATCTGAATATGCTCCACCGGATTAAGTGATGAGAGGCGATCAAATAGTACGCGGGCATGATGCCTACCAAACAAAAAGTCGCATGTATCAAACACTGGTGGGATGTAATAAAAAGTTGGATAATGACTTAACACAAAAGGTAAAGGCAAAAAAAAAAGCTGAAGCTTTACACAAGACATGCTCAATTTTTGTTTATGTCCTGTGAAACAAGTACAAAGCCAGCTTCTTGCAGTACTACATGCAGTGCAGCATCATAGAACATCAAATTATTTATTACAAACAGAACACAAAAATGTGGTCCAGTTATCTGATCTTTATTATGTAACTATTTTACACTGTTGGGCCTTTTGATATCATGTCATTCCTACTTATCCACACACGTATATTTAAAATAGACATGTATAGTATAGATATAATTAACAATGCAAAACAAAAGAAAATAATGGCAATTTCACAATTTTTCATCGAAAAAAATACAATTGAAAAGCCATCTGCAGGCTCATTTGTCCAAAGGCTTGTAGGAGAGATGACACAAGAAAAAATGAACAAGAGAATGCTCAAAATACACAGTTCCCATCACCATCAAGGAACCAGTAACTTGTATTGTGACATTAAGACGAAAATGTATTAAAAGAACATCAGAGGAATCACAGAGAAACTAAAACTTATATCAAGAAATCAATGCAACACATAAAAAGCATAGAAATCTAATTAGAAGAGATAAATTAGAATTTTTATATCTTTATTCGTATTAGATATTCCTAAACGTGGGTGTGCACACAAGCCCCCCCCCCCTTTTTCCCTTTTTTTTTATACCCACTTTTTTTTAAGAACAAACAAACGAATGACCAGGAAAAGGAAAAAGCAAAAGATATATTTTTTACTTTGAAGCCACATGACACTAAATTGAGAAACCCACATCTTTTGCTGCAGAGAATTAGCCTAGAACTGACTTGGTGTTTTGAATATTCCAAAGGTTGTCCAAAATAAGACACTTGTGCATCTAGGATTTTCAGGGTATGGTTCAATGCACGTCCAGGAAACAGCAAATTTGGGCAATACATTGAACAGTTACTCTAGTGGTGTTCTCCCCATTGTCTATTGCAATTTGAAAATGGAGATATTGTGCTACATTCTAATATCTAGTTCCTCTTAAAAATGGAAAACTAAAACATCTCTAAAGATACCAGAACAACAGAATTTCAGAAGTCAACTTACCAGTCATCCACCAACAGAAAACCAGTGAGCAAACCCAGGGTTTGGTTATTTTCAAGCTCTGAAGATCGTTCAGCAGCCGCATCAGTTTCCAAGTCTACAGCCGCAAAAAGATCTATTGTCACATCCCCTTGTTTCTCATCATCCATAAGATCCTTTCCAGTAGCAGCAAGATTTATTTTGCCAATTTTGTTTGCCTGTAGAAATTGGAAATATCAATACCAAAATGAATATGCATGTATTAGAATACCCTAAAAACTTTGAACCCTTAGAAAACCTGTGGACATATGCAGAAAAACAAGAATTTTATGTACCACTAATAACATGCACAATCAAAAAAAACACTAATTGAACCTTTTAGCGTGAAATATGATCTATACATCAATGTGTTTGAGCTTACATGAGAAAGAAAATGAACTAATGATGAGGATGGAGAAAGCTCTAAGCAAATTGGACAAAAGAATCGGGAAATCATTCCACACACTATAAAAGTTAATGTACCTCATCAAGTCGCTTAGCAGAAAAAGCATTGTAATGCTCAAATGCCTCCTCATCCTTGGGAAGTAAGTGCGCATATCTGCAACAGATGTGAGAATTTTGATTAAAAAAGCAGTAGAAAAAGTAGGTCCAAGAGAGAAAGTCATCAGAAAAAGCTCAACGACAAAAAGGATATGGAAAAAAAAACAGAGCAACAGAAAATTCAGCAGGTAAAACATGAAGCAAAATATCTAAAACTTCCGGTCAACAAGCAAGTAGTTGGCGTAGCTACCCTTCGCCTCCCCTTCCCCCCTCTTTCTTCAAATGAAAAACAAAAATGAAGTACAGAAGCACCGATTTTGAAATACTAAAAGTTACACACGTTGTTTCTCTAACATTCAATGCATCATATGTTGAAACATAAGCACACCGGTGTGGATGTTCAAACATTGCTTCAAGAATTTCCATCAAAAGAACCTTATTTTCCTCCATCCACCCTGCCCACCATATATCTCCCCTCCTCTCAAAAAATAAAGAAAAAAATAATAGAAGAAAAGGACAAGAAAGTAAATGCGCTCCCCATATATGCTAATGGTCAACTCTTTCAAGGGATTTTTAAACGAGAAAAGTAGACAACAATTCTGACCAAGGAGTGCAGTCCAAAAGTTATTAAAAGTTTGACTTATGGGAAATAAAATCCTAACGATGGCATTTTGATCCAAATACATACACGGTCCCCTATTCTTAATGGAAAGGAATACAACTTCAATTCTAATCGCCAAAAGAGCTGTTAAAAAATTTAGGTCTCTCTATCACAATGGCACGAGGATGGAGGCATTGGTATGCAGGCCGAAATGTATGTGTCACCTGGGCATTGTCTGTGGCTGGAAGGTTGACCAAGTTAAAATATCATTTAAGCAGCATTTGCTTAGCAATGGTTGACAGATAGTCATGGTGCAGGCAGTGGGATTGGCAGGTGAGGAGAGCAGAACTGGTTCCAATACTGGTGGTGATGAAAGTCTCTGATATTAAAATATAGTAGGAAGGGCAATAGCATGGATGCAGGTGAATGAAGCTGGGTGATGCGTGGTGGGTGGCATGTAGTGATTGTAGCAGTAAATTAGTGTCGAGTACAGATATTGCAATGGTTATAGGTGACAGTCTTAGCAAGACCAGTAGCACCATGGTTAGTTGGCAATAGAGTTCTTCATTCCTTCACTCAATTTCTTAGTTATCGAATTTTGTAATCCCCCTCATATTTTGACCCAAAAAGCACCCTCATAAAACCAAGGGTTAATCACAGAGAGCCCGCATCTATGGGGCAGTATCACTTAACCCCCAGACAAAAAATAATAAATAACCCCTAAAAAACGCAATCTGAATTACACAGATGGCGCTTATTCAGTAGCAAATTTATAAAAACCCCACAGCTAATATAGGAAATTATAACCAAGAATTAACTAGACTGAAGGTCCTCATATGCCCTCTGTGTCATTTTGGACCCCAATACATCAGCTGCTTCATTTTGATCTTGGAGGTACTGAATTATGCAGCCCCTCAGCCAGACAGCAGCAAAAAATTACAAACCTGATGTACATGCCCATCAAGTGCGTGTATTAGAGGGGCAATTTGATGCAAAAAAAAATTGACAAAAATGGATATTCACATGTAACTAGCACATAAGGGAAAACACCAAAACTCTCTGTAATCTCCACTGCTCTCTGTTGCAACCCCTGCAGCTCTTTCCTCCACTCCTCCGTGTCCTCCCTCTTACCTCATACCTCCCTCCACCTCTCCATGTTGCGTCTACTCGCAACTGGCCCACCTATGTGACCAATTGTTTCTCTGTCTTGCAAAGGTTCTCTCTCTCACATCCCCCCCCAAAAAAAAAATATATTTGTGGATTTAAATTAATTTTGGTTGACTCGTGCATGAAGACACTATACAATTCAAAAATCGAACATTGATTATACAATATTTATATATTAAACAGCAATTTATTCTTTTATAATTACGAAATTGAAAATTAAAATGAAGAAAGAGAAAAGAGAGTTTAGGTGTGGATTGATGAGATTGTTAACCATTGGAGAGTGTGTTGATGTGTTGATTGAGTTATTTGACATTGGGGCGTGTAGAGAAGATGATGGGGAAAAAAATTGAAATGAATTTTGTACCATTCAATCAAAGTAAATGAAAACTTGATCAATCTTAACCGTGGTTATGCTTTTATAAGTTGAAGATTCAACTTTGTAATATTAGATTTAGATGTAATATGTATTACAGAGGTTGATTGACTAGAAAGTCATGGGTTTTGATTAATTTTGGCAGTATTTGTCTGAGGATGGTGACACTTGTGGTCGTGCTAGTGTTGGTTTCAATGGGGCAATGGTTGTGGTGGTTTGGTGATTCGCGATGGCCGAGACATTCCAGCTATTTTGGAATGATTAGTGGTACTAGTGATGGTGGTTTGGTGATCACAACCCTTTTTTTCTAATTTTGGTCTAGACCCAATAGACCAAAACATCGGCAATGGTGATCTAGACACTTGGGTTGACGAAAAAAGCTTATTTGGAAAAGAACCAGCAAATAAGATAAAATGAGAAAAGGTGAAAAATGGTTTGATTTACATAGTGAGAATTGGGTACTAGTGAAGAGAGCCGAGAAAATTTTGGGATTGTTGGGAATGTTTTGATTAATTGGAGGGAAGAGAGTCATAGGATTGAAATTGGAAAAGATGCCACCGCTTTCTTTTTCGATTGGATCTTGATTTCTTATGATGCATCACATTAAGAGCATACATGGTCTCTCCTTTCATTTCTCTCTCTCCCTCTCTTACATCGTATCTCTTTGTTGTTCTCTATACTTCAAAGAATTCTAAAAATCAAAATGATTCTTTCTCTGGTTCTTTGGAAGCTTTTCTTTCTATCTCCACAACATTAGGGGAGTGGTCATCTTGGATTTGGATGGTGATGAGGAAAGGATATTGGATTAAAGATAAAATAGGGTCCTGGGTCACAGAAAGTGATTTGATTAAGGATGAAGAAAGAAAATTTTTGGTTTTGTTCTCCACCTTAATAACAGAAAAAATTATTGATCAAGTTCTATTTAGTCAGACACTAGGGATCATTGATCAAAGAAGGACTCCGGTTATCAAATGATTGAACAATCGAGAGCAATTTATTTACGATACTTAGCTGGCATTCCTACAAAGTATCTACTGAATTATGAGTTCATTACATCTTGTTTAGCAAAATGGTGAATATTAATTGCTCATTATCAAAAAATCACTTATTCACAAACCTCATATGAGGTTAATAGCTTTCATTTCCCATCTCAATGGACAATCCTTTTCGCTCCACTTAGCTTCATCCCCCTCTTAGGGGGTCCTTTAGTGATAGGCTCTATAGGAACCGGAAAATCCTATTTGGCCAAAAACCTAGTGACAAACTCCTACGTGCCTTTCATTAAAGTATCCAAGAACACCAAGAGAGAGAGGAAACAATTGGGAAAGAAGAAGGACCTACACATAAGAGTCTCAACTCTCTCATCTCCTTCTCAGCTCTATCCATCATCTCACACATGCACACAAGAACATAGGGACACACAGAAACACATGAAGACATACATCCCCTAAAAACACACACACAAGAACACAGATGCACGCATGTGTACGCACACACAAAACACAACTAAGTTGACAACTAACATGCCACACCACCACCCACACTGTAGTGTCACCAACAACTAGGTTTAATTGACTGGGTAATTAACGGATTACTAGGTAATGGATGCATTAATTGGGAATTTGCTAATTAATGATGGATGGATTGCTGGGTAACTTGAATTCATCAGCAAAGCTGTTGAGGGACAATGAGCTCTCTACCTGCCTCTCAGGTATCATTGTCTTTTATATATTTCTATTTCTTGTCTTTTATATATTTCTATTTATTGTGTTTTATATATTTCTATTTCTTGTATGTGAGAAAAGAAGAAGAACTAAGAGTTGAAGAGTTGTTGAGTAATTTATTCGTCTGTAAGTGCTTGTCTGTTTGAGAGAGAAAAACAAGAAAACAAGTGGTGAGTAATATACACAAGGAATGTCCTTTTGATCATATAATTCAACGGGTCAACTTTGACATCATTTTCCAAACAGCACATTCACAACTGCATACTTTAAGGGGTCAACCTGTCAAGTATAATACAACAAAATGGTTGAGTGATACAACCAGTAGTTTCGGGGGAAGCAACTGGCTGTAATTAATCCTAAAAACAATCTCAGACCTCTGACGCCACAAGAAATTCACAAATAAGCATTTGAATCATTAAATCACACCATTTTATCCATCATAAAAGCAAAGTAAAATTTTCATACTAAGGGAGAAATTCCAACCCCAAACACGAGAATAAGATTTGCACTCTCCAATTCCAATTTCCATCCCAGATATCATAGATTTGCATATCTGAACCTGATTTAGTACTTCAGTTATCCCTCCCCATTCTTCATCTAGGAATTCTTAGCTCAGCCCGTGAATTTGAATAGTACTTTTATAGTGTTTTTTTTGTTCATCCCCACTGAATAAAATTGATCAACTCCAGCAGACAAGACGCCCAAGAAGAACAATGGTAAGTCTAGCNCTCAACTCCAGCAGACAAGACGGCAAGGATCAAAATGTCGTGTCGACACGTCCGAAACGTCCGAAACGTTTCGGAATTTCAACACTCCGAAACGAAACAGTAGTTGAANATCAACTCCAGCAGACAAGACGCCCAAGAAGAACAATGGTAAGTCTAGCACATGCAAACTAATGGACTGCTANGTCGAAACGGTACTGTTTTGATGTTAACCTAATAAATATGTTGAATTAATAAATTATTTAGCATATCTTTATAAATTAATGGATTGCATTTGTGTTTCTATGCGTTTCCATATTTTTTCTGCGTTTCCGAAATGTTTCCGAAACGTTTCTATTTTTGAGTTGACCGAAACGGTACTTCGAAACGAAATTTTGATCCTTGCAAGACGCCCAAGAAGAACAATGGTAAGTCTAGCACATGCAAACTAATGGACTGCTATATCCTGTCTTCCAAGATACACAACCAATGTAAATGAGTAGTCCATTGTATTGACAATGTATCACCATCACTTAGCATCATTCGAATATCGGAACCATATAAACCAAACTCAAGGTTCACCAACACACAACAAATTCACCTAAGAAACTAATATATTTAGGAATAAACATAGCACAAGAGTGATAAAGTGATCCATAAGTTATTCTTCAACTGCATGTTACAACTTTTGGATGTCAATCCCAGAAGAAGCAGCCTGTTAAAAAATAAAAGCACCACGATTACAGATTACAATACACTAAAACTCTTGCGAAACCCACTGCTAGTCAATTTTCGAGGGACAAATAATCAAGGGGAGGTTTAGGGAGGGAGTCAACATGTTATTGTTGGCGAGTTTGAGGAGAAGTACAAGAGTCTCTCACCCATGTCCAGGGGAGAGTCAAATTTAAAGGAGAACAGCCACCACCCCCCCCCCTTTTTTTTTCCTTCTGGAAAAAAATAAAGAAAAAAGTAAAGGCCATTAGTAATAATTTGCTAAATAACATAATCTATTTTTGACTTTACAAGGCCCTCCTTCACATATTTAAATAGAATTAAGGTTTGTCATGGTCAAGGATCAAAATATAGTTTCAAAACGTTTCCGTTTCCAAGGAGATCGAAACAAAACAGTGTTGGAATCAAAATTCTAATATTTCGAGGTATTCCATAATGTTTTTAAATGTATTATAATATTTCAATACATCTGCCCAATTGTTTTAGAATGTTTCAAGGTATTTTAAGATATTTTGATATATTTCTATCAATGTTTTAGAAAAATAATTCTTAAATTTTTTGTTTTTTTCATTATAATTCTGAAACAGGTCGAAACGTTTCCATTTCCTAGGTGACCGAAACGATATTTCGATCCTTAGCCATGGTCAGGAGTTCATATGACCACCGTGCCTTTGCCAACTGTCAGAGTCACAAGCACCAGCCTTTCTCATCTTCAATGCAGATACAGCCACGCGATTAGTCCATTTCGTGGGAAACACGAGAACTTGTGAATAATGGAACGGGTGGATGGATGCAATGAGCTTCCCCCCTTTTTTTGGGTTTTGGGGGGGGGGGGGTTCCTCTCATTTTCAGCACACTTCTGGGCAAATAGAATTAACCTCCCCCCTTTTTTTTCTTTTCATTTCTTACCTTCTTGTCTTTTTTATACTCCATTCCCATTCTTTCTTCTCACTCTTTCCTCCAACCAAAATAAGACGTTAGACTAAATGCCTGTCTTCATTTGAATCTTAAGGTCTCTCCCTCTCTGTGGACATGTACCTTAGCAGTTGGCATTGTTCTATCAATCTCATCAAAAGATATGACCTCTTGAGGTGGGCAAATGAAATCCTTAAAGATTACCTTAACTCAAAAAAGCCTTTTACCCAACCACCTGGGTCAGCAACATGAACCCTAGTTCTTCATTGTGCTCTGGGTCATATTTTCCATATAAACCGTGGGCTACCAATTCGTCAAACTTTATACAGGAAAGAACTGGTTGAAATGTTCATCAGGAAAAATGACTCTATAGTACCTATCTTATCATGTACTGATGATTTTCCTTCTAGAGAAGTACAGGCTATATACATCCTATTTACTGATACATACATACATATAGATATAAATAACTAGTATTGAAAATGTTAATGTTCTATATTTCATTGAGATTTAAATTTCAATGTCATGCAAAGCCACACATCCATTGATCCTTGCATGCCTCAGCACCAGAAGGTTTAATATCTAGTCCTCAGATCTGCCAGGGTTTGATTGTGTAAAGCAAAATACTAGCCGTGCTGGAAACAGGTTTGCAAATGTCTACGCGTATTGGGGAAGGTATAGCCTGTCTTGGGCATGTCGGGATGGGGCAGGAGAATACTCTTCTAGGGCAGAGACAGGAAAGGACTATCCTATCCCAGGCCAGAACTTCTTTTCCTAGAAAGAAACCCATGTTTGAATGTAATCCAGATAATTGGTCACTTAAAACTGCAACAACATAATACACCTTGAAAGAACCGCACCATGAGAGAGAGAGAGAGAGAGACAAAAGACTAACATGCTATCAAGATCAATGAAGTCTTTCNACACCATGAGAGAGAGAGAGAGAGACAAAAGACTAACATGCTATCAAGATCAATGAAGTCTTTCTTCACCAGTAAAGCAGTAAGCTGATAGAGCCCAAAAGGTACTGGACGACTGACTTCCATGCGTTGATAATATTGAAACTTGAATGCAAGAATTTGTGAAGCATGAGACTGCAAAATTTGAACAATATAGAAAATTTAGTTAAGGGGGGCCTTCATTAAGTATAAACATCTAAAACACACAACAGTCAACCAGGACCATGGACAATGTTAATAAATACTATACATATTCCTGCACCTTGGGGAAAATGGGAATCAGGTCCAAAAAGACATCGTTACCAGGCTGAAGTTCAAAACACTCCAGAACCTGAACAATGATACGCTTATCAGTAACTACCAATAAACACCGAATCAACCACTCTAAAAATTCTTGACCCAAAAAAGGGCACGTTAATCAGTATAAAAGATAAGGACTACTTACAATATCAAAAACACGGTTTGGATCCAGATCAAAATGTCCAATTAAAGACTGCACTTTATATAAAAGTTAGAAATTGTACATAAAAAAGACGGACCTGTATTTGAATAGGAAGAAGTTCAAATTACAACCTTAATTATGCCGACTGTAGCTGCCGATGCATTCTTGGCAGAAGCTTCGGAACCCCGACAGAGGACGGTAACCTAGATATCCACAGCAGTACAAGAATCTGAGACACCTAGTCACTTAACTCAAAGGTTGGTCATGTTTCCTATTAATGTTTCTTAATTAGCACAAATATTAGCGGTGCAGCAAGATTGGAATTGAGGGTCTAAACTCCTCACTTTCACAAGTTTTTTATTTCAAATTTTGATAGATGAGATTCCCTGTAGAGTGCCCAAAAGAGACTGCATAACAACTACACACATCCTGTACACCAAAAATTTATTATGAAAGCAAAGTGATTCTCAAAGAATGACATTCGGTATTAAGCCTTTTCTTTTTTAATAGGGAAAAGCCCCTACCACATAGCACTGGCACATAATTAAAGGACACATAAGCAACCAGCATCCATCAATAAAAGATCCCAAGGTCAACTCCATCGACTAAAGAAGTATGGCAAATCACCATTTTGTACATATTGGATCTTTTGAAAACCTATGTAATGCAACTATCCAAGTTGTTTATTTCACATACCCCTCATTTCAATTTCTGCTTTCAATGAAGTCCGATTATTTCTAATGTAACAGAGACTCACCATTTGCTTAATTATACAAAATATGGTTAATGCAAGTCATTTGGACAAACCAGTACAGAGATTAAAAACGATACATTTGAACCACAGTAGACAGAGAATACCATCAATAGTGTACAAAAAGGGGTTAATAGAGGACAACTAACACCCCTTGACACAAAACACAGAGTAAGCATCAACAGCCCCCACGATTATGCTTTGAAATCTACACCCCAGTACATTGAACGAGCAGAAAGTCCACTAAGAAATCAAAGTACAAAGTTTTCTTCACACAAAAAAGGCAATTAGTGCGTTTGTTGTATTCTAACTTGTAAAGAACTGATATAGCATGTGCACAAAGTAATTGAATCCTCCTCATGCAGGATAGCTTTCATGCCAAAACTGATAAAGCGCAAATTGAAATATCCAAAGCCGAATTTTTTATTTATCAGCAAAAATCCAAAGCTGAATAATATCAGTTTCTCTATGAAAACATCATGTAGCAGCCTACTTTTTGCAGTTTTTTTGGGGGTAAAAAGGAAGGGGGGGGACCTTCCATCACACTGTATAGGATTTTCTAATAATGATTCAGATATTAGTAAAATAAAGATAAGAATAAAGTGCAGAGAGATCATCTTCTTCCTTAAGAGTTAAAAACACCTCTATTTCGTTGGGTGAAAAGAAAAAACTAAGCCCATTATGTAATCCCCTTGCAAGAGGAATGTGATCATACCCTGCCACACATAAAACAAATTCTAACAAGCAAGAAAAGAAAACTAATTTAAAACATAATCCTACCAGCTTGGCATAGCCCTCACTCTCTTCCCGAAGAAGATTAAATTTGGTTTGTTGATAAAGAAGGCGAGTGTTTACTCTGACCTGAAATCAACAGCAATGAAGCATCAACACAAAGGAGTAACAAGGACCAAGTTGAGCATGTTCTATACATCTCATTATCTTAGAGACAGATATCAAGATATGGGACTCTTTGACTTGCCAATTCAGCAAACGGAATTCCTGTAGGTCAGTAAAAGAGTCCCTGTACCTTCAGTGAAAGACTCCTCCTTTGCAACTCAATGGCTTACTATCCATGTAAGAAATCATTAACATGCGTACAAAATGCATCAACTGATGAAAAGGAAACAAACAATACCAAAAGCATCGATTTGTGTCAGCCTATAATCTGACTCATGCCACAATAATCAAGTGTGTAACTCTAGGACTATGAACAGCATACCTCTTTTGACTTCAAATCTGCGGCCTTTATCTTGATCATCTCTGACTCCCACAAGAATTCTTCCTGCAAAGTATGAAGAAGAGATATAAATTTTTTTCCCCTTTTCCAGGATAGATGAAATAAAAGTTTATATTTTAGACAGCAAATAAAACTCACCTCACAGCGCTCTTGAAAAAGCCTGAGTGGAACCAAGGTAGATTCCACCAGCCATTTTGCCTACAACAAAGACAAAAGCAGAAATGATCAAGACAAAAGCAAAATATAAATATAAATGCATATAAATATACATACATACGGAGGGGGGGAGAGACGCACATACAGAAAGACAGAGAAGAAACCATAAACAGTAAAATAACCAACAGATAAAAGTACAAACGGGGTTATCATCAAAAGAAGATATAAATAAATAACAACATAAAATGAGTAGAGTTCAGAGACCTTTTTGAAACACCAAATAATTCATGGTAAGATCAAAAGGTATTTGGCTAAAAAGGAGCTATAGCTTCCTCTTCATTACCTTCGGTACTCCAATGCAATTCCTATGTTTCAAAATGTTTCAATATGTATCAACAAATATTTTGGAAATACATTCAAATTATTTCTTTATTTTCATTCTATTCCTCTAACTCTTTTGTCCGAGCTGACTTATATAATAGACCATAATGAAATTTCGATCATTGGGTCACCCTTCTTATAAAAAGTGCGACCCACAAATAAAAAATTCAAAAGAAAAGGAGGTTGAGTGCACTAGGCTCCCACCACTACAAGGTCTAGGGAGGTTCTGTACGGTCAAGGGAATGGAACCTACATTTCGTTTCTTAAATTCGACTGAGTGGGAAGCAAGAGGAACATATATGTAGCCGCAAGAATTGCAATGAAAGAACAACATAATGTACAGGAACCAAAAACACTAAGTACTTCGTTTACTGATCCAAATAAAATAGAGTTAATTGAGAAAAATAACAGGTAACATTCTGTCAAGCCAGAGAGAGTGACACATTAGACACAACCATCTCCATGTTTATAAAGCTAAAGAACGATTTCCGAGAGCAAAGATGTAGTAAACATTATGACAAGGGAATTCCTAAATGACATAAAATTACTTTTGTTGTCACCATTTAGTCAAACTACCAACCGATTACCAGTAACTCCTTTGACTAAAGTGTCTATTTGTGCAAAAAGACGAAGACTATTCTAACAGAAGATCATTTTCACCTATTTCAGCAAAACCCCAGACAAACCTTGAATGTGAAGCATATAGAATTGGAAACCCATCAACAGGTCATAAGACCAAAAGTGGACTTGTACCAAAAAAGAGATATCAATCGCACAATTTCTGATGCAATTATTACACAATAAAATTGACATATATATATATATATATATATATATGACATTGCTTCAAAAGAAGAATTGTTTATTTTGACTGAATACTCACCAATTTAATGAGACGAGTGCGATAATCTCCGACAATCGTATGCTGCAAAATAGATGAATGCACAAATATAAGTAAACGACAATATTCACCAGAGTTTTGGTATCAAAAAGCAGTGTTACATCATTTCTAACNCACCAATTTAATGAGACGAGTGCGATAATCTCCGACAATCGTATGCTGCAAAATAGATGAATGCACAAATATAAGTAAACGACAATATTCACCAGAGTTTTGGTATCAAAAAGCAGTGTTACATCATTTCTAACCAAGAACAATTAAAATGTCTATTCCGGGCACAAATTAGAAGTTTGCTTTAGAAAGGAAATATTGAACAGATACCAAAGTAGGTTTAAACCCATAGTACATAGCAAACTTGAATCGTGGGATTTAGTATTCAAACATGGACTTTGTTATCTTTTACCTTCATTAGGACTGTTTTGGTTAATCTAAGTGTATCTATTTTGCGGTAAATTACTTGTTTTCAGAAGTTTATAGATTCCTATCGTTACCCTGGATAGAAAATCTAATTCTACCCAATATAGTGCATAATGAATTTCAATTATCATAAGATTCCAGTCCTTATTTATAATAGATTAAGCGGGCCAATTCTATTAGTTTTACATTCATCTTGACGCCAGAAGATAATCACAGTGATTACTGTTCGATTTAGACAGTTGAAAGTTTGTAAAGATATCGGTCGATTGCCTTTAATGTTGTCAAAAATTGAGCTGTCAAGATGTTCTTGAGTGTGCATTTGTTTAGTACCAGTTCAGTAATATAGGCAGGAATACGATTTAACTTGTAAGAGTTCAACGGAAGAATATACAACTAAGATTAAAGAGAACGCAAAACCTCCTCAGGTAACAGGGTGGCTAGATAACTAGTGCTTCACTAGGTGTGATATTAAGGCATCAACAAAGGTCTTCCCAATATTATACACACCTTTGCAGTGCATCATCAACACACCATTAGCTGTGGTGGTTAGAGCTTAACTAGGTGTGATAGTAAGGCATCAAAGAAGGCCTTCTTAGTAGTGCATTATCAGTACACAGTTAGTCTTGATGGTTAGAGTTTGTTCTTAAGTCTCCAAAGTCCAATCTAGGATATTCCCAGTAATAAAGGCATGAAGCTCCTCCATGCCTCCATCAATTGGATTGCAGCAAAAGAACAAAGAAGCATAAAACATAAACATAAGCCAATCCCATATGCCATCAAAGATTAAACTAGAGCCAAGGCACTAAGAACAAAAATATATAAAGAACGGTAAAACATGGTTAGCATAATTCAAACTTCACACACAGAGACACGCAATGAGATACTCACATCTAGTGCCATTTGGGTAATAATATCCGCGAAAGTTGAACCCATTTCTTCCTCTGAACCTCCATCCAAAAACTCCACTGACTCCAAAACCGTTTTACACTTCTGAAACGGTAATTCTCCACGGACCTAATAAACAAAAACAAACAGATATCAAACCAAAAAAACCCAACAAAACACAAAACTAACCCAAACCCATTTCATTACACATACAACCCAATCCCAAATCCTAATAAACTCAAAAATTAACCCAAAACCATTTAACGGAAAATCCAAATAAAGCCAAACCAATCTAAATATACAATTTAATCTGTCATAAGCCCGATAAAACCAAGATTAACAAAAACCCGTTTGACATGCATATTTTTATCTAACACATACCATAGTCCAACAAAGTTCATAGAGAAAACGGAGCATTGGGACTTGGTTTGGAAGTTTGAAGCTATAGTTTCCATTCTTCCATTCTTTGATACAGTCGTCGGTTATATAACTCGGCTGCTGAGACATTTCTGAAATCCGAAAAAACTGGGACAACGTAGGGTTTTTTGGATTTGGGGATTTCAGAACTAATAGTGCGGTAGTGGCAGAACCGGACCGGACCTGCCGGTCGGACGGTGAACCGGAGCCTAAGCCGATCCGATTCTTGAATTGGACCGCATAGGCATGGGAACCGGTTTCGAATTGTTAAACAGGCCGGTTTTTATGAAAACCGATGAACCAACGGTTTGATGTGAACCAGCGGTTTAATTGGACAAATACTCAGTTTGCTAAAACCTAGGGAAGAGAGTGAGAGGAGATGGTTTCTGGTGGAGCAGTGATAGCATATAGAGACAACTCAGATGGTTTTTAGCGCAATTTTGCCCTAATATAATTCAATTCCAGTCGATCCTCCAGGCAGCGGTCCTCCCAGGCGACAACTCAGGCGAGTGGCGACGGCTCCGGCGAACTCTCAGGTGATCTCCTCTCTTGAGTGGCGACGGCTTAGGCGATTCTCCTCTTGACTTGAGACGGCTCAGGCGACTGATTTATCCTTGCTTCTTAAACAGGAAGACTCTCTCTCTCAGAACCGGACCGCCTCTTCTCTTCGCTTCGCTCTTTCTCACTCCTCTGCAAAGTGCAAACAACACAGCAGATGAGAATATGCCAGTTGCCGGGCCTTTAGTCTCAAATAGTTTCCAGGGTTCCATTTTGTTTGTCTTATTTACTCTCTTGCCCTNAGTGCAAACAACACAGCAGATGAGAATATGCCAGTTGCCGGGCCTTTAGTCTCAAATAGTTTCCAGGGTTCCATTTTGTTTGTCTTATTTACTCTCTTGCCCTTTGTAATTTACTCCAAAGAATGTTTGATGGATAATAGAACGAATAAATTAGAGTGAAAATATTTTAAATTTTTTTAAGATAAATTATTTATGTTTTATATTNCTTTGTAATTTACTCCAAAGAATGTTTGATGGATAATAGAACGAATAAATTAGAGTAAAAATATTTTAAATTTTTTTAAGATAAATTATTTATGTTCTATAATNCTCTCTTGCCCTTTGTAATTTACTCCAAAGAATGTTTGATGGATAATAGAACGAATAAATTAGAGTGAAAATATTTTAAATTTTTTTAAGATAAATTATTTATGTTTTATAATTTTTTATTTTATTGTCGATTTGACCAATTGATCCAACGATTGAACCATTAAACAATTGACTTGATTTTTCTATCGATTTGATATCCGATCCGATTCTGATAATATTAAGTAACAGTGTGCACATAAATTGATTTTTCATTTCTTAGGGGAGGTGATTTAAACAAATACTGTTGCAAAAAGATTGATTTTCTCACTGGGAGGTGATTANTGATTTTTCTATCGATTTGATATCCGATCCGATTCTGATAATATTAAGTAACAGTGAACAAATACCACTGCACATAAATTGATTTTTCATTTCTTAGGGGAGGTGATTTAAACAAATACTGCTGCAAAAAGATTGATTTTCTCACTGGGAGGTGATTAAAATGAATACTAATGTAGAGGGAGATGATTTAGAGTGAGGATTGGAAATGAGAATCGTTCTTCTCAGTTCTTACTATAGGAAAAATTATACTTAGATCCTTGAAGTTTGTCATTTAATTACTCAGACTTTCTGATATTTGAAATATTATACACAGACCTCCTGAGGTTTGTACGCACATAACACTTAAATTTCTAATGTAAATATATCAGTAAATAAATTATACTTAAATCTCNATTGGAAATGAGAATCGTTCTTCTCAGTTCTTACTATAGGAAAAATTATACTTAGACCTTTGAAGTTTGTCATTTAATTACTCAGACTTTTTGATATTTGAAATATTATACACAGACCTCCTGAGGTTTGTACACACATAACACTTAAATTTCTAATGTAAATATATCAGTAAATAAATTATACTTAAATCTCTTAAAGTCTGTAAGTATATAATACTTAGATTTCATAAGTTTAAAATATTATATTCAGATCAAAAATATTTCAATTAAAAATAAAATATCAAATATTTTAAATTTTACAACCAAAATTCATGTTCTATTGTATCATTTGTAGAAATAAAATCAAAAATAAAAATTCAAATTTTTTTTAAAAAAATCATAATTAGCATACAAATTATATTGTCTATTGTAATTTAATTTGGTAGTTTAAACGACTAAATTAAAATACAAAATTACCTCAATTAAAGTTAAAAGATATTGTGNATTTGTAGAAATAAAATCAAAAATAAAAATTCAAATTTTTTTTAAAAAAATCATAATTAGCATACAATTATATTGTCTATTGTAATTTAATTTGGTATTTTAAACGACTAAATTAAAATACAAAATTACCTCAATTAAAGTTAAAAGATATTGTGTCTATTACAGTTTGACCAATTGTTTAATTTTTTAGTTTTATTCTAATAGATAGTATAATTATATACTAATTATGATTTTTTTAAAAAAATTAGACTTTTATTTTTTTTTATTTCAAAAATGAAATAATAGAATATGAATTTTGGATGTAAAATTCATGTTCTGTTATAAATGACTTAAACTCCTTATTTGATTTTTTTAGTTTTATTCTAATAGATAGTATAATTGTATATTAATTATGATTTTTTAAGAAAAAATTAATTTTTAATTTTTAATTTTATTGCAATAAATGATACAATAGAACATGAATTTGTTGTAAAATTTAAAATATTTGATATTTTATCTTTGATTAGAGTATTTTTGTCTAAGTCTAATATTTTAAACTTAAGGGGTCTAAGTATTATAAACCTATAAACCTTAGAAGAGTTTAAGTATAATTTATTAACAGATATATTCACAATAAGGATTAAGTGTTACTGGTATATAAACTTCAGGGAGTCCATGTGTAATATTTCAAATATCAGGGATCTGAGTGATTAAGTGATAAATTTCAGGAAGTCTGGGTATAATTCTCCCTACTTTATGTCGAGCGANTAAAATTCATGTTCTGTTATAAATGACTTAAACTCCTTATTTGATTTTTTTAGTTTTATTCTAATAGATAGTATAATTGTATATTAATTATGATTTTTTAAGAAAAAATTAATTTTTAATTTTTAATTTTATTGCAATAAATGATACAATAGAACATGAATTTGTTGTAAAATTTAAAATATTTGATATTTTATCTTTGATTAGAGTATTTTTGTCTAAGTCTAATATTTTAAACTTAAGGGGTCTAAGTATTATAAACCTATAAACCTTAGAAGAGTTTAAGTATAATTTATTAACAGATATATTCACAATAAGGATTAAGTGTTACTGGTATATAAACTTCAAGGAGTCCATGTGTAATATTTCAAATATCAGGGATCTGAGTGATTAAGTGATAAATTTCAGGAAGTCTGGGTATAATTCTCCCTACTTTATGTCCACTCGAGTCAAAAACAGTAAGGGAGATTTATACTCAGATTACCTGAGTATTGTCATTTAATCTCTTAGACCCCTGATATTTGAAATATTATATATAAACTCCCAAAAATTTGTACACGCGAAATACTTAGACTCTTACCTTCAATGTCAATATCAGTTAATAAATTATATTTGGACCCCTAAAATTTGTATGTGTGTAATATTTACATCCCTCAAGTTTAAAATATTATACTTATACAAAAAATACTGCNGACCCCTGATATTTGAAATATTATATATAAACTCCCAAAAATTTGTACACGCGAAACACTTACACTCTTACCTTCAATGTCAATATCAGTTAATAAATTATATTTGGACCCCTAAAATTTGTATGCGTGTAATATTTACATCCCTCAAGTTTAAAATATTATACTTATACAAAAAATACTGCAATCAAAATAGAATATCAAAATATTTTGAATTTTATAGCCAAAATTCATGTTCTATTATGTCATTTATTGATATAAAATTAAAAATAAAAATATAATTTATTTTAAACAAAATATAATTAGTGATGATGTACAAATTAGTCTCGTGCAAGATCAACAATCAAGTATATGAAGAGGTGTAATTAATGAGCAATGAATAAAACAATCAATGGCAAAACAATAAATATGAGCAAACACACAGATATATAGTAGTTCAGTTCGGGTGACCTACTCCACTCTCGTGAAACGGCAATGGCNCAAGATCAACAATCAAGTATATGAAGAGGTGTAATTAATGAGCAATGAATAAAACAATCAATGGCAAAACAATAAATATGAGCAAACACACACATATATAGTAGTTCAGTTCGGGTGACCTATTCCACTCTCGTGAAACGGCAATGGCGGCCGTAGGTCTTTATTGATGAATAAAGTAACCAGTAGAATATACTTCAAGAGAATTACAATGGTTAGGAGAGAGAAAACTTTGTGTGTAGGGAGATGTAGAGAGACAAAGCTCAAGGTGTAATGTGATGCCAAATCCACTTTGCAAAACATAGCTATGATGGCAATTCCAATGATTCAATGAGTNTGGCGGCCGTAGGTCTTTATTGATGAATAAAGTAACCAGTAGAATATACTTCAAGAGAATTACAATGGTTAGGAGAGAGAAAACTTTGTGTGTAGGGAGATGTAGAGAGACAAAGCTCAAGGTGTAATGTGATGCCAAATCCACTTAGTAGAACATAGATATGATGTCAATTCCAATGATTCAATGAGTTTAACTTTCAATCTAACCTAGCTTTAACCATCCTTGTAATATTCACCCCAAGAATTTCTTGACATGCCCACCTTCAATTTCCTAGACAAAAACTAAAATCCAGGTACAATAGAATAAGACAAGCCAACTTTGCAAAACATAGCTATGATGGCAATTCCAATGATTCAATGAGTTTCATATTTTTTCATAAAAATTATCCAAATATAAGATTTTAAAATTACCCATTTCTAAGAAATGCATTTCTGTTCAACCTTTTTTTAAAATTCAACTATGGTTTTTCATATTGTAAATTTCTATTTTGACGAAGCAATCTTGTTTTATGGTACACTTTCTAACCCAAGTTGATATATATCTCTCTCTCTCTCCCCACTATTGCCCGACAAAGATAAACTTACTAGCAAGGTGAATGAAAACTCAAGTTCTACATCTCTGCTACACTACCAATTCAATCTTGTCAGGAGACAAGTAATACAAGCCCTGAGTATACATGTTTAAAATTCATATCNTACATCTCTGCTACACTACCAATTCAATCTTGTCAGGAGACAAGTAATACAAGCCCCGAGTATACATGTTTAAAATCCATACCNCGACAAAGATAAACTTACTAGCAAGGTGAATGAAAACTCAAGTTCTACATCTCTGCTACACTACCAATTCAATCTTGTCAGGAGACAAGTAATACAAGCCCTGAGTATACATGTTTAAAATTCATACCCACCTAAAAGTTTAAACCTATAGACAACGAGCTCATTCATAGTATGTTAGAAACTTCCACTTTTTTAGTATTCGATGTGATCAGAGTCCTAGAAATATTTGATATCCAATAAATCTTCTCACACATTTGATACCCAACACCCACGAGCTGAAAACCACAAACCAATCTACTCAGTAGTTTGAAGTTGTTAAGAGAAAAATTGTAAACCCCCACATATTTATATTAATATAATGATATAATTGTTTAGTAATTTTAATATATGTAATGACGTAAGAATGAACCACATAGATTATAACAGTAGAAATAAATAATTGGGAGGCAAATTGATTGTTAAGTTTAAGTTTCGAAGGTATTTAAGCTCGAAAGGGGTTGTTAGGTAAGTTCAAAAGATTTTTAGGTCAAAGTAAGATTTTCATTGAATCCGGAAGATAGAGAAACATTGGGAGAGGTAATATGGGGTGTAATAAATTTAGGAAGAATTCCGGAGTTAAAGTACATTGTAGATAGAATTTGGGTAGAAAGAATTTTGACACTGCCTTAGTATTTTGACCATAACTTTTTACCTTGATGTTCGTTTGAACTGAAATTTTTACAGTAGATAATAGACTTCCAGGGCTATAAAAGTGCATTTCACGAAAAGTTTTCAAATAAACCTCTAAAGAAGCCAAAACATCACTGAAAGTTTCAGTAAAAACAGAGAGTCTGTTTGAACGTGAAAGTCTGTTCAAATGATAATTCATTCTAGTACTCTTGTCTGATGGAAAAACAAAAAGTACTAGGAGCAAGTGATGTTCGAACGTGAGCAGCGAATTAGAACATCAGATTTACGTCGGTTGCATTTTTTTCTCACCTTATAAATACATAAGGCCGCCTCCATTAACCATATTTCAACATTTCTAACCCTAGAAAGTATTAGAGAGGAAGAAAGAAGGATAAAAACACAAGATCAAAAAGGATTTTCNTATTTCAACATTTCTAACCCTAGAAAGTATTAGAGAGGAAGAAAGAAGGATAAAAACACAAGATCAAAAAGGATTTTCACATTGAAGTGGATCAAAATCTCAAGCTCTTCACACAAAACTAAAAATAAGGTAAGGGATTCTTCTTAAGTCCTTTCATTGAGACTTAGGGTATAATTATGTATATTTTTAATCTTCTTGATAATTATATAATAGATATACATGAGTTCTTGATTTCTTTATCATTGGAACATAGTCTTGAGCAAAATATATGTTTGGGTTCAAGGAGTATTTGTTCTTGAATTTTTAAAACCCTAACTTTTCCAAAATACATGTTCTATGGTGAAATTTATAGTGATTATTGATTTCTAAACTCTTATGCTTGATTAAATTATGTTTTCATCTAAATGTTTGTTCTTGTTCCAAGAGACTGGAAATTTTGGCAAAACCCTAGAATTTTGAATATCCAAATTATGAAGGTTTTTTTGAGATGATCTCTTGCATAATTTAATTTCCTATTACTGTAGTATATTGAGAATTGAAAAATTGTTATACTTGAATTGATAACAGAAATTGTGATTGGTTAAGATTGTGATTGTTGAAAATATTTTGGTTTCATCTCTTGTATGGTTTGTTGTGAAAGACTTGAATTGCCTTCGAGAGCTGTCGTAGAGTGTTAGAGGTTAGTCTATTCCAGTGGGGGTGAGATGATNCAGAAATTGTGATTGGTTAAGATTGTGATTGTTGAAAATATTTTGGTTTCATCTCTTGTATGGTTTGTTGTGAAAGACTTGAATTGCCTTCGAGAGCTGTCGTAGAGTGTTAGAGGTTAGTCTATTCCAGTGGGGGTGAGATGATTTTCTAACACTTGTAGTGAATTGTTGTTTGTGAGAGCAACCACTATTGTTCACGTAAGTTCGAGACTGAGGGATAGTATACCTTTCATGGGAAGGATTCGTCAATGCCGGGGGAGACAATATACGCCCTTCCTAAAATGTTTGTGATTATGTGGTTGTGATGGATGAACGAGGTAGAATCATTGTGTAGATTCCTGAGAAGCAACCAACATAAATGACAATGAGGATGAACCAATATATATGAGAATATGGAATGATGTTATTGAGTTATTTATTGATCGTTTTAATCTCTTACAAGTTTATTTATGTCATTAATTTATTGTATTTCGTACACTTGAGACCATTACAATTATCTTAGTTTTATTCTCAAAATCTATATATGTTATTTTTCAAAAGAGACTTGCCATCTTTTATTGTTTTTTAAATCTTGTTAGGATTTGAGAGGATTTTTCTCAGAACTTAGTGCTTACCCCCTACAAACAACACTCTTTTTAGATTTTGATTTAGAGGGGGAGCTTAGAGTTGATGAGCAGGTAACTTGGGAAGTTCAACTTGATGGGCATGTGGACCCGAAGGGGAATGTCTAGAACTATTATTTTTATGTCTTAGACTATAAGATTTATTTTGAGATAATGTTCATGTTAATGTTTTCTTATTCCGCTTCAAGATAATAGTTAATTTTTGGGATGTAAGTGCCGTAGTTGGGTTTATTCTTTTGGATGTAATGGTCATGACTTGGTATATTCTTATGGATGAAGTTGTAGATATAATGTATGATGAATGAAATTTTCTTTACTTATGGATTTTAGTAGTTGCTCTCATAATGTAAATGGTTTAAAATAGTAATGTCATCCAAGGTGGATTTTGGGTGTAACGCCCCAAAAACCCCCGTGGGTGACATTACATTCTAAAAACCATTTACCGTATGAGAGCATTAAGTAAAATTCATCACGACGAAAGTTTCATTCATCAGCCATTCATATTTTAACAAAATTTGGGCAGAGTCTCCTTTGTACGGAGAGCTCTACCCAAAACACAACCTGTACAATTATATTACAATTGACCACACCGGGTCCACATATGCATAACTATTGACCACACCGGGTCCATTTTTCCATCATAAAATAAACTTGCATTCATCATATGTCATATCCACACTATCATCCCAAATTAATAGGTCTAATCTTGGCCTTTACATCTCCAAAATGTAATAATATAACGCAGCGGAAATAACAGAAATGAACTAGAGTTCAAAAGGATATTCTAAGCATAATCTAGTCTAGAACAAAATAAAAGTGTCGCTCTAAGCGTCCACCTCGGGATCCACATCCCCGTCAAGCGGAGTCTTCCAATGGGTGGGCTCCTCGGCTCCTAACTCCTCCTCAAG